>OY821517.1:21347481-21447481 GCA_963682025.1 Cordilura impudica
TATACACCAATACAACACATGCTAGATACATTAAAATGGCTCAACATTCGACAAAGACTGGAATTAAACACGGTAAACTTTATACAAAAAATTAAATTGGAAAATGCACCGAAATATTTAATAGAGCAGTTAACATACGTTGGGGAAATACAGCCATATGGCCTTAGAAATACGGGTAATTTCAGACTGATGAGAGTAACAACAAGTGCGATGCAAAAATCCCTATTTTTTAAAGGACTTCAAATATATAATAGCCTACCAATTTATATTAAAAATGAAAGAACTTTTTAAACAAAAATTAAAAATTGCATATTAATTACAGTAGTAATTGCAATATGTCTGAAAAATGACGATAAAACTAACAAAACAAAAAATTTTCTTCGCTTCAAAGCGTCATCTCAAATATATGTAAAGTGCATATGTAGTTATGTACAAAAACCGTACATCACATATGACAACTCTTACGAAAACTGAGAATAGTGGAAATTAGAAGTATAAATGCAAAAAATATTCAAAATTCAAAAATAACGATTGTTTGTTTGGACAGAGTTGTATCTTCTGAAATTAATACAAAGTAAAGCTGTATGGTACGAAAACTGAAAACTAACCACACTGCTCGTAGGCCTGACTTTAGGTGAGTGTGTTAAAGCGCTGACCAAAAAGTGCAAATACGAGTGTATGTGAAGGTTCATGGTTCAAAACCTCACGGCCGCCCTTAGTAGAAAAAATTTTCATATAGAAACAATCTATTCAATTAAAAAACATAACAATTATCACAATGTTCAATAAATCGCTGATGAAGGCTGAAATGCCAGAAACCGGTACGATTAAGAATACAGTGCAGTTATGAATTTTTGAAATATATGCTTTCTTCTTCTTTACCACGCACCATTTAAACAAAAATTAAAAATTGCATATTAATTACAGTAGTAATTGCAATATGTCTGAAAAATGACGATAAAACTAACAAAACAAAAAATTTTCTTCGCTTCAAAGCGTCATCTCAAATATATGTAAAGTGCATATGTAGTTATGTACAAAAACCGTACATCACATATGACAACTCTTACGAAAACTGAGAATAGTGGAAATTAGAAGTATAAATGCAAAAAATATTCAAAATTCAAAAATAACGATTGTTTGTTTGGACAGAGTTGTATCTTCTGAAATTAATACAAAGTAAAGCTGTATGGTACGAAAACTGAAAACTAACCACACTGCTCGTAGGCCTGACTTTAGGTGAGTGTGTTAAAGCGCTGACCAAAAAGTGCAAATACGAGTGTATGTGAAGGTTCATGGTTCAAAACCTCACGGCCGCCCTTAGTAGAAAAAATTTTCATATAGAAACAATCTATTCAATTAAAAAACATAACAATTATCACAATGTTCAATAAATCGCTGATGAAGGCTGAAATGCCAGAAACCGGTCCGATTAAGAATACAGTGCAGTTATGAATTTTTGAAATATATGCTTTCTTCTTCTTTACCACGCACCATTTAAACAAAAATTAAAAATTGCATATTAATTACAGTAGTAATTGCAATATGTCTGAAAAATGACGATAAAACTAACAAAACAAAAAATTTTCTTCGCTTCAAAGCGTCATCTCAAATATATGTAAAGTGCATATGTAGTTATGTACAAAAACCGTACATCACATATGACAACTCTTACGAAAACTGAGAATAGTGGAAATTAGAAGTATAAATGCAAAAAATATTCAAAATTCAAAAATAACGATTGTTTGTTTGGACAGAGTTGTATCTTCTGAAATTAATACAAAGTAAAGCTGTATGGTACGAAAACTGAAAACTAACCACACTGCTCGTAGGCCTGACTTTAGGTGAGTGTGTTAAAGCGCTGACCAAAAAGTGCAAATACGAGTGTATGTGAAGGTTCATGGTTCAAAACCTCACGGCCGCCCTTAGTAGAAAAAATTTTCATATAGAAACAATCTATTCAATTAAAAAACATAACAATTATCACAATGTTCCATAAATCGCTGATGAAGGCTGAAATGCCAGAAACCGGTCCGATTAAGAATACAGTGCAGTTATGAATTTTTGAAATATATGCTTTCTTCTTCTTTACCACGCACCATTTGAACTTTTTATGTTTTTAAAAGAAATATTGTTAGATATGTAAGAAATAATTTGCAATAGATCCTTAGGATATTTATATTTATTTGTAAAACATCTTCAGAGAAATGAAAAGTATTTTAAATACTACTAATAAATTAAATAAAATAAATAATAAAAAAAAAAAATTAACATATTTCATTGATAACAACAAACGTAAACGTAACAAAATACAGAAAAAAATGAAGAACGTACAAAAATAAATATTCGAATAAACACTTTCATTTAGTGTAACAATCATCCTTCACATTGTGTTTGAATGAGGCTATTTGTTTGGCAAATAGGTTTTTTACATTGCATGCAGGCTTTTCTGGTTGATCCCTTTTTCTTATCGTCCCTCTAACACATAAAACTGCTGTGGCAGTTATGCGAGCTCTTTTTATTATTGAAATGCAAACCTGTTCTCCCAAGTCCTGCAAAACATTCTTGCATTGAGAGGCTTCGATATCTTTAGTTGTTGTCGGATTGTTTGTGGTAAAAATTATATAAGCTGTAAGACCTTGACGTTTCTGGTCTATATTGAAAAATAATGCAAGTGAATGGCGATTGGTTTTTCTGTTTGTGGTAAACTGTGAAAACATTTGATCCATTTTGTCGACGCCTTCTTTTGTTTTTCTGTAACTAGCAGAGCCCAGCACTCGAAATTAGAGTGCAAATATATTTTTTCATTAAATTTTTTTCTTCAATGTCTTTTTAATCCATATATATACATAAAAGTAATGAATGATTAAATATAATTCATATATTGTGAGTTTTTAAATAAATTTGATTAAATTGCATTATAAAATTTTTTTGAACACCCAAAAGATATATAAAGGGGTTTGTTAATAAAAAATTTTATGAGAGCCTAAAGATATGCCTATCAATTTTAGCCAATTCGTAAGCACATACACAGCATTATACAGTTTTTTTTTATTTGAAGCTTAAATAAGCTTAATTGAGTGTGTTTATGTATGTGTTAGTAGCAACTTTAAATGATTATTACTCAAAAAAAAAAAAAAAATGTACCAGATGGTGCACATCTATAAAGATGGTGCAAAGCTGCAAAGAAATTCCTATAAAATGGTATATTTTTTTCAAAATTGATTGGTAACTGAGAGTCTAGAAGAAGTCACCAAAAATCAGTTTGCCTATTAATTTTATAGATAATGAATAATATCCAATATGCATTGTGGCCCGGAAACACCGTTATCTTTGTGTTGCATGGACAGGAGTATGACGGCTTTATCTTTCTCGGGACATAAGAACAAAGTACAGCCAAATTTAGTTGGGAGATAACGTGTGATTTTTGTCATGGTGCCTACCATAGAAAGCTTCCAGTCCTACAATTGTTCAGCCAAAGGTAATAACGAAACGATATTATCCTTTGTGACATTTCGACCAGTAATTTTATAGTATTATACTAAATCTTTGACCACCCTCTGACCATAAAAAGTGGTTCACATATAATATTATGTGCTCGCAAATGCGCTAAGTTCGGTGGAGTCTTTTTCCAAATAGTGCCATTCTTGCCTACATAAATCTGATCACTTTCCTCTTCACTATTTAGGCACTCGCAACCGTTATTCAAATTTTCCCCGCTACCTTCTAGATCACCATAATTTATTTCTACAGTAACCTCTTCAAATTCTGCATCGTATTCCTCACTATTATTTTGAGAAAAAAAAATTGGGATCATCTATATCGCCTGCATCAAATCAGCATAATAGATTTGTGTTACATATGCTCAACTGAATATTGGAAATGTAATCTTTGTAATTTTTTTCCGTATTTAAGAATGCTTCTGATTTCTTCATTAAATATTAGTTCTCGGAGTTTCAGAATCAAATGATTTTAAATACGAAGTTCAGCAAAATAATACATTTTATATATGACATATCTGGCATAGCTTACTATATTTAAACAAAAAATTTTAATTTGAAAACATGTGCACATGTGTATGCCATATACAAAAATTTAAAAATAAATGTTTTTGTGATATTTGCTTATAATATTCCAAATAAATACGATATCTACTTTTCTGAAAATTGTTACATACAAAATACATGAAATACAAATACCTTTACCTGGGTAGTTAAGATCAGGCTTAGGAGCTCTTAGTTACCGACGGTGGGAGAGTTATTAATTAATTTACCATAACTTTTCACCACGCCATTGAAATAAAATAAAAAAATACCACAACAAATAGTTTACGATCTGGCACTTTATCTTCTCTACTGCAATTGAACGTCACTTTCGTTAAGAATAAAAAACTTAGCTCAGACCCTCACTCTCTGTTTTTCTTACTTATGTTTTCGATTTGGCAGCACTTTTTAGTATGTAAACATTAAAACACGCCGTAAGCTGTTGCATTTCTTTATTCTTGAGTAAAATTACTTAATAAAATAGTTTAATTGTTAAATTGTTAAAATTTTATTTAATAATATATATAAAAAAGTTGTAAAGTTTATTGAAAATACAAAAGTATATGGGTGCAAGTGTTTTTTAATTACCTTTTTGTTATTAATAAAAAGCTGGCCACCACCGTACGCTGTTTGTGTTTTGCTAATGTTCTTGTAAGAAATCATTAATTTATGTGGCTTTTGTGCAATTATTGAAGTTAAAGTGTAATAATTTAATTAATTTAATATCATATTCCATTATGAGTAAATAAAAAGTCAAGTGGCAGCGGTTTTTGTTAGGTATTTCTTTAATTGAAAAATGTGGACTCCGCTGGCCAGTTATGTGTTTTTAGTGCTGCATTAAAAAAATGTTGTTTTTAATTTTGATGTAAACAAAACACAAGAAAACAAAGAGTGCGAGAAAAATCAAGGTAAGTCTTCTAAAAGAAAGCAAATTACTATATATGTATGTAATACTAGCAGTATAACCGCTACGTTGTTAGCGTAATTAATATTTTAGATATTTAAAGCACAAAAATACTTAAAAACAAAGAGAAATATAGTGTGAGTGACAATACGATGGAAACGTTTAACCAAATATATTTTTGACCACAAAATTTGATTATAAAATATAAAAATCTTTTATTAGTTTAAACATTTCTATGTTTTATTTATTTAACAAAGAAGAAATATCAACATAATTTCAGAAAAAATAACAAATCTTAAAAGTATTCATTTTTATGCTGTTGACAAAACAATGGAAACCTTAACTATACAATAACACTGTGGAATAATACGATGGTCATGGTCATGGATTGTATTATGTTATTGTAGTATAACTTCCATAGCGGTCCTGTGTGGGTATATGCATATTTTATGGCCGTTTTAGTATTCCATTTTTTCGCAAACAGTATTCTAATTCCAGTTCATGCATTCTTTAGCAAGATTAATAATATCAGTGGTTTCCGCTCAGGACGATAACAACCAATATCAGCCCAAAGTGCCTGTTGGAAAACATTTCGAGCACATAGTTTTACTTTCAGATTGTAAATGACCTCTTTAGGTAGCACCTTTGGACATTTTTGAACTCTCTTGCTATTTAATTATGCTGTCTTTGACTCGCTTTATAGGATCTGCACCATAAAATGAAATTATGGATTTATTCATAGAATATTTCTCACAAATATTCTTTTGCTTATACTAGCACTAAAATCATCTATTATTCTTGTTTTTATACTATTCATAAAACTTTATTGTTGTCATTATTTTATAACAATTGAAAGAAAACGTCAAAATCTATAAATATTTAAATAACGGTGAAGATATTTTACATTTTCCTTCTATCTACTTTTTCAGAAAATTATTTCATACAAAATACATGAAATTCAAATACCCTTACCTCCTGGGTAGTTAAGATCAGAATTAGGAGCTCTTAGCTACCGACGGTGTGGGAGTTAATAAATAATATACCATATCTATTCACCACGCCATAGATATAAAATAAAACATACCACAACAAATAGTTTACGATCTGGCACTTTATATTCTTTACTGCAATTGAAAGTCACTTTCGTTAAGAATAAAAACTTAGCTCAGACTCTCACTCTCTGTTTTTCTTACTAATGATTTCGATTTGGCAGCACTTTTTAGTTTGTAAACATTAAAACACGTCGTAAGCTGTTGCATTTATTTATTCTTGAGTAAAATTACTTAATAAAATAGTTTAATTTTTAAATTGTTAAAATTTTATTTAATAATATATATGAAAAAGTTGTAAAGTTCATTGAAAATACAAAAGCATATGAGTGCAAGTGTTTTTTAATTAGGTTTTTGTTATTAATAAAAAGCTGGCCACCACCGTCCCCAGTGTTTGTGTTTTGCTAATGTTCTTGTAATAAATCATTAATTTGTATGGCTTTAGTGCAATTATTTAAGTTTAAGTGTAATAATTTAATTAATTTAATATCATATTCAATTATGAGTAAATAAAAAGTCAAGTGGCAGCGGTTTTTGTTAGGTATTTCTTTAATTGAAAAATGTGGACTACGCTGGCCAGCTATGTGTTTTTAGTGCTGCATTAAAAAAATGTTGTTGTTAAGTTTGATGTAAACAAAACACAAGAAAACAAAGAGTGCGAGAAAAATCAAGGTAAGTCTTCTAAAAGTAAGCAAATTAATTTATATGTAATATATATATTTTATAAAAAATAGGTTCTTTAAAATTATAGAAAATTAAGGCGAAAACACAGAACTTAACAAACATAGTAATTTGTTGAGTTAATAAAATTTATTTAAAGTGAATTTTATATATTAAATTAAACAATGTTTTTAATTTTAATTTTTCGTATTTTTGTTTAATATGTTCTCATCAATAGGAAAATGCTTTTCCTTAATCTCCAAAACATCATCGGGCTTAAGATTAGTTTTGGTATTGCCCTTACTTTCATTTTTATTAAAATGTTCCGAATTTATTAGTGAGTACAAGGTAGTACTAAGAAGATGCAATTTATAAATAATATTTTCTAATATTTTGTAATTGAAATTTTATTCAAAATATTTATGCTGTATTTTCACAAAAGTCAAGTTGGCAAGAGCAGGATGGCAACAAGAATGATAAAATAGACACACATACACCAAAGTTTACCGACACATGTATATAAGAAAATTTGGATCTTACCACTATTTAAGTCAGTCTGATAGGCGTTACATGTATTTGGTATACGTCTGAACTTTCACCGATTTTCATCTTGAAATTGGTTTGACCTATAGTCGATAAAAGCTTTTACTGTGATCTTTTAATTGTGATCTATGGTTTGATTACAAGGTTAACACGGACACACAGGTGGATGGACAAACAGACAGACGGTCGGACATAAGGACGTCGCTAAATTGACTCAAATATTTTCGGTGTTTACAAACATCAGCACAAAGTCATTATACCTTGCTTGGTTTAGAGTATGAAAAGTAAGAAAATTATAAACGGTCCAGACCTAGTACACAATACCCTATACCATGCGTTTCGAGATACGATCCTAGATCCAGCTATAAGTGTTTATTCATTATTAATTTCTGGTGTCCAGATATGAGAAAGTTTATATTTGATGTTAGTTTTAATTGGGGACCAGGTCAAAAACTGGACCTATCATGACCCTATTTAATAAAGTCAATTACTTTTTTCAAAAATATATATAAACCAAATTTGAAAAAAATCTATGCACTATTTTTGTTATTATTTACTTATATATTTGATATTTATTACAATTCAAATTATAATAAATCTTAAAGTTAAAGCACTAGCAACTTAGGCTATCGGCATCACCTTTTTTGTTTTTTTTTATACATAAAAGTGGTTATTCAGGGTTTATTTTTGGATTACCGATTAGTGGGTATCATTCACACTTCAATATATATATATATATGATAATCTGGATAAAAGCTTCTAGATTAGATTTCATAAAAATATGTGCAAATTTGCAATTTGTAGTTTGATTACAAGGTTAACAAAGATACATAGACAGATGGGCAGACGGAAACCATAAAATCGACTCAGAAAGTGTATTATTTGAAAGGTATTTCATTTTGGCTGTTTTCCTGGTTTCCAGATTTTTTAAATGTTTCCTTTATTTTTAGAAAATTGTATTTAAAGTTGCTACTAACACATGCATAAAATTATACATATGCTATGTGTGTGTTTATTAAATTTGTTAATGAGTTTGTTATCTTTATTCACAATAATAATAAACCAAAAAAGTGTTGGTTTGCGAATTACCTAAGTTGAAAAATAAAGTTTCCTAGAAACTGCACTCGAATTTCGAGCGCTGGACTGTGCTAGTAACAATAAATACAAAATTATAATAAACACTGGCCAAACAATTAATTTTTAATTTAGACTTCTGTAACATACGTGGACTGCGGACGAATTTTTCTCTGTATATGCCCACACTCGCTTCCATCGGCCGGATGTTTTCACCTTATGTGAGACCCAGGTAAGTGAGGATGCTGATCCACAGGATTTTCACATACCCGGTTATCACGTTCTATCCCTTTTTACTTTTCATAGGGGCCTTGCAATGTATATTCGCGACAATGTTGTGTACCAGTTCCAGCAACATCTGGACTGTAATGATGCAGAATTTAACTCACTTTGGGCTAAGTTCAAAATCAGGTCACACATTTTGCATTTCGGGTTTCTATACAGAAGCCCAAACATAGAGAGGGAGCATACCTATAATGGCTTCGATGCCCTTTCTGAATCTATAACTAAAATATTAGAAAGTTGCCCGAATAGCGAAATCGTAATTGCCCCCGATTTCAATATCCATAAGTCTTCTTGGCTTCACCATTCGAGTCAAACAACTCCCGAAGGCCGTTACGTTGAGATTTTCGCCACTTAGCGCAACTAGTGAATGAACCAACACACATTCCATGCATTGAAGGGCAAAGCCAAAATATTCTCGACCTTTTTCTAACTTCACACCCTGACAAGTATGAAGTGAAAATTCTTGCACCTCTCGGTAATTCGGATCACTACACCATTTCCGCATCTTTTTCGTACTCTGTACTTCATAGTGTTTCAACACCAGCTACGAAACGCACAGTTCAACGATTTCTTCAAACATTTCAACTGGAAAATTTGTTTCCTGGACAATAATATTGACGCTGCAGCGATAATGGTGGAAAAAATAATTGTGCTTGGTATGAGATTATTCATTCCATCAAAGTACATTTCGGCTAAACCTAATCAAAAATCTTGTTTTAACCAGACTTGCAGAGATGCAGTCATATCCAGAGAGGAAGCATTCAGACTTTGGCGTGAAAATAAAAATTCCGTCAGTGAACTGCTACGCAAACAGGCGAGAAACGAATGTGCCACAGTACCAAGGCGTGAAAAGTTTCTTCACGATCAGCGCCTTCGTGCTAACGTTCTTTCTCCTCCTCGGAGCAGCAAGAGCTTTTGGTCATTTATTAAAAGATTAAAGAATAATGCTAGTTCTGCAATCCCAACTGTTATAATAAATGACCAAATATTCACTGACACGGTTGATAAGGCTAACCTTTTAGCTGAACTTTTTGCAAAAAATTAATTTTTGCCGGATAGCGATCAACCACTGCCCGAACTCGAAAGAATATCTTGTACTATGCCTAAAATATTCTTCTGAGCAACATAAGTAAGTCTCCGGGACCGGATGGTATACCAGCACTGGCGTTGGAACAGTGCTCTTCGACGCTAGCCAGTCCATTGGCCAACCTTTTCAGCCTTTCGTACCGTGCGGGAGCCTTTCCCTCTTGCTGGAAGGTTGCTAATGTCCAACCAATCCCTAAAAAGGGTGTGGCTAATAACCCTGCAAAATTACCGTCCAATTGCAATCTGCTCTGCACTCTCAAAGGTGATGGAGAGCATAATCAATTTCCATCTTGTGAACTACCTAGAGGCCAACTCACTTAATAATGATCGTCAGTATGGCTTCCGTAAAAATCGTTCCACGGGAGACATGTTAGCTCTACTTTCTGAGCGCTGGAGTCGATCCATTCGCAATTTTGGCGAAAGTAAAGTGGTTGCTCTAGATATTTCCAAGGCATTCGATCGTGTGTGGCACGGTGCACTGATGTCTAAGCTTATTGCATTTGGGGTCGGTAATGACTTCTCTCGATTTATATCGAATTTTCTCAGAGATCTAACAATACGTGTTGTTATTGATGGGGTCTCATCTAATGAGTTTCAGTTTAATTCACGGGTACCCCAAGGTTCCGTTCTTTCTCCTTCTCTTTTCCTTATCCTTCTGAACGACCTTCTTGGTCAAACTTTTAACTCTATATACTCTTTCGCAGATGACAGCAGCATTTGTCATTCATTTTCCTTTAATTGTAGGCCAAGCCTCTTGGAGGTTGGGGGCAAAAGGCGGACAATGAATGACACACTCAATCAAGACATGTTAACAATCTCCGCGTGGGGTAAAGCGAATAGGGTTGTATGCGCTGAAGACTCAATGTTGTATGTTGACCCATAGTGCCATGGACTCAACAATGTTATCTGTATATATGGGTGATATAGGTATTGAGAAGTCGGATACTCTTGATGTTCTAGGCATGAGAATTCAATGTGATGTTCGTTGGAACGAGCATGTTCTTCAAGTGTCGAAAGAAGCATTCAATTGTCTTGTTTTTCTAAAATGGTGCAAAAATTACTTCACTCCTTCTGATCTTTTTAAAATCTATACCACTTACATCCGACCGAAAATGAAATACAACTCCCATATATGGGCTGGAGCTTCAAAGTCTATTTTGGAGCTACTGGATCGTGTGCAAAGGAGGGCGTTGATGCTCATCAATGATAGTAGGGTATCCAATTCTATTGACTCATTGGAACATCGTCGGAATGTGGGTTGTGTATCACTGTTTTATAGGTACTACTATGGGAAATGTTCTTCTGAGATTAGCGAACTTATTCCAAGTGCCCGGGTTTCGGTTCCCTCTACCCGCTTCACTAGGGGATCACATCCGTTTGTTGTCTATTGTCCAGTTTACCGCACAACGCATTATGTTGAGAATTCGTTTATCAATCTAATAAAATTTAAGTCAAATATCCACAAACACTACTCCCTCTTTCCCCCTTCCCATAACCTATTTTCCTGAGATCAACACAACACACTGCTTCTGTAGGGGGCATCTCCTGAGTGTTGGGTAATAAATTAAAAAAAAAAGAATGTAAAGGAGTTTCAGTTTAAGACACAGGTGGAGGGGTTCAGTTTGCTCGTGACAGCGAAGACGTATCGTATTAACGTACATAAAATGTAATAATATGGAAACCATTGAACCTAGTTTTCATATTTATTTATTTAACTGAAATTATATTGAAGATTACAAACAAAGATAACTTTTATGGTTCTTAGCAATACTCATGAACTTGTGGGTTTTTTTCAGAAATCCTTCCATTATGGATTTTATAGTGATTTTTAAAATTTTTTTTGGAACAGCTACTCAATATCCATTTAAAATCATCAATATTTTGTTTCTCTTCACCTCCCTTTTCAATGACCCAAGCTCCAGGTGGTTTGGAAGATTTGCCTGCTTTGGTACAATAACCAAGTTATTGTTCTCTTACCAGGATGTCAAATCGCACAAAAATATGTGAACAGATTATGTTGCTTAAAAAAGGACGTAGACTTTACAAACACTCCTTAATATAAATTTCGGAATCTATAAAGCCCGTTGCAACACATGAGTTGCCGCAACAATATATTGCTTGCCATACCAGGAACTGTTTGTTGAAGTTGCACCTCCATTTGGTTCCTAAACTTATCTTCGAGCATTAGCAATATAAAAATTTTAATCCGGGAGCTGCAAAAAATCGGCCACTACATATTTACGTTTCGGTGTTCGTTAAGCAGCAGAAGCAGAAGATATCAATATACTGTCTATTTCCTTGGCCTTATAAACATATATGACCTTTTTTCTTCCCGAACCAAATTTCCTATCAATAGTCATATTCTAATGATACTTTCCAAAAACGTTGGAAATATTTTCGCTGAAAATATTTAATCAAATGAACTACAAATGACAAACATTATAACTGACATATTTTCTAAAGATAACTTGATAAAAAAAAAATTATATAATGATTGCGAAAAAAAATTAGAGGAAAAAGGTGTGCCAAGATCTTTTAGATCTCACTCCTTAGTACTTACATTATTTTCTTCTTCTGTGTTCCTTTTATTCATAACTGTACTCTTAAAAGACAAAATTTATAAAATACTAGTATGACCTTTCGTGCTTCGATACGATTTACCTAGACTTATTGGCACATATCGCACCTGTACCTCTAAAGTGAGTCAACTCAAAATTTACAAGTTTTCAGTAGAGACAAAAAACGTTTTTTTTTTTTAAATATTTACTATAAAATTTAAAAACAGTTGTTTCGTTGTAAAGAATTGTGAATAATAAGTATACAGCAGTAGTTGTTCTTGCGATTTTTTCAGTGATCGTCAAAAATAACAAGTTTTTTGGGTGGAACTCAAAATATGTATTTTTAGTGGATTCTAAAGAAGCTCTTATAAGACAAAGAGGGTTACAACTGTATTTTTTTTTGCGAAACACTGTAAAAATCGATGTAAGATTTTAACAGTGGATAGATATGACCACTATGTATCGTTTTCTTCCAAAAAGTGAAAATTGAAAAATTTTGAGTTGACTCACTTTAGAGGTACAGGTGCGATATGTTTTCATAATTTTTAATAAGTTTGTTTAATAAAGGGTTTTTCGATAAGAGCGCTACAAAAGTTTTTTTTAAATAAAACAAAAACGGTTTTGGATATCAATGAAAGTCCTTATTCCTGTGAAAGTACGTTCGATGCCATTATGTATGGAAATCGATTTTTTGCATGGCCACCACGGGCACGCTTGCAGAAGTCCAGACGCTGAACCCAATTTTCGACGGGTTTCAAGCATAAATTGGCCGATACTGCTGCAATTTCACGTTCGATATTCATACGAAGTTCATCAATCGTCGCTGGCTTGTTGGCATAGACTATAGACTTGACGTAGCCCCACAGGAAATAGTCCAACGGCGTCAAATCGCACGACCGAAGCGGCCAATTGACTGGACCATTTCGTGAGATAACACGTTCTCCAAACTTGGTTTCCAATAAATTGATTGTGACATTCGCTGTGTGGCCTGTGGCGCCATCCTGTTGGAACCACATGTCCTCCAAGTCCATATCATTGAACGGTAGCGATTCCCATTCACAGTAACGTGCAGGTCTTGATCATCACGGAAGAAGTACGGCCCAATGATGCCGCCGGCTCATAAACCGCACCAAACCGTAATTTTTTCGGGATGCAATGATGACTCATGGAGTACGTGTGTATTGCTGTCTGACCAATAACGCATATTTTGTTTATTGACGAAGCCATTCAGCCAGAAATGAGCCTCATCGCTGAATATGATTTTTCGATGAAAATCTGAATCATTTTCAAGTTGTTGCTCAGCCCAATTCACGAAAATACGACGCTTCTGGTGGTCAAGCGGCTTCAGTTCTTGCGTCAATTTGATCTTGTAAGGATGTAGGCCAAGATCTTTTCGCAAAATTCGCCACAACAACGTCACAGAGATGCCCAATGCTTGAGAACGACGTGTTAGAGACACATTTGGGCTTTCTTCATCTGGTGCCTCAGCGGCAGCAATATTCTCGACACTACGGGCACTTCTTTGTCTCACTGGCACGGGAACATTTTGTACTGTGCCTGTGGATTCAAATTTTTCCACTAGACGCTCAATTGTTGATCTGCTAGGACGATTATGACGACCCTAAATTGGACGTAGCGCTCTTAACGTTGAGACCACTGGCTTCGAATTTCGGTAGTAAATTTTAATAATTTCTACTCGTTGTTGGCTCGTATATCATTCCGTCATGAAATGGCAAACCCTAATGAAGAGAAATGTCAAAAGAGCGGCAAGATATATGGCGTCGTTTGCTGTCCCTGTCTTTCTACTTTTATAGCGTCCCTGTTGAAAAACCCTTTACAATTAAAACATTTTATTTTATTTATTTGAGATATTTTTGTTTCGATGCTTGCTGTTATACAACATTTATTGTTTTTTCCTTCGGTGCAAAAATTATCAAATTTTTCGGCTACATGCAGCTGCCCATAAGAAAAACATGGATTTTCCAAATTAAATCAGGCTAGACTTAATGATTTATTTAGAATTTAGAATATCATGGCAATTTTTTATTTTTGGTTTTTTTGAATATGGCGTTTCCACTCAGGACCGGATTAACCATGCAATGCATGTCTCGGGGCCCCTTCACCCCTTTTCTAAGACATATTTTGTCTACCACAATGTAATTATACCCTATACCACTATGTGGTTTGGGTATAATGACTTTGTGCTGCTGTTTGTAACAACCATAAATATTTGACCTAGACCCATCTTTAATTATACCGATCGAATCAGAATCACTTTCTGGGTTGATTTAACAATGTCCGTCCGTCCGTCTGTGTGTCCATGTAAACCTTGTAATCAAACTGCAGGTCGCAAATATGAATATATTTTGATGAAATTTGGTATGGCCATGGAATGAACGCTGTTGAAATTGGAGAGAATCGGTCCATGTTCAGACCTAGCCCCCATACAAATGACCCCTATGAAATCAACATAAAGTGCCATAAGATCCAAATTGTCATATAGATCTTACTCAAATTGGGTTTGTATGCGTTCATTACATCCATTAATAGGTAGTCCAAAAATGATACCTTTGACCCCATATAGAGCTGCTTCCCGATCTTCACTTAAATCTATTAAAAAACAAAAATATTGCACTGATTCTTCTCAAATTTTGTTTGTATATATTTTTGCAAAATACTAGAGACTTTACCAAACATGATCAGAATCGGTCCATTTTTGGACCTAGTTCCTATATAGATATAGCATCCGATATGAACTTTTTCATATCTGCAGCCAAAAAAATTAATAAAAATCCGACTCAAATTTGGTTTTTGCTTATTTTCTATGTCCAGTTAGTTGGGCCTAAAAGATAGGGTTTCAAAACGCATGGTATAGGGTATCGTATAGTCGGTCTAGACCGACTATAAATATCTTACTTGTTTTTTCATAACTATGTTGTTTTTTTGACATCATCTCTTTCGATAAAAAAAAAATTAAACAAATTAAAGTAATAAATGCCTATTTTTTATACCCTATACCACTATGTGGTTTGGGAATAATGACTTTGTGCTGCTGTTTGTAAAAACCAAGAATATTTGACCTACACCCATCTTTTATTATACCGATCGAATCATAATCACTATCTGATTCGATTTAACCGTCCGTCCGCCCGTCCGTCCGTCTGTGTGTCCATGTAAAGCTTGTAATCAAACTGCAGGTCGCAAATATGAATATATTGTGATGAAATTTGGTATTAAATCTTGTATCGGCCATGGAATGAACGCTGTTGAAATTGGTGAGAATCGGTCCATGTTCAGACCTAGGCCCCATACAAATGACCCCTATGAAATCAACATAAAACGCCATAAGATCCAAATTATCAAATAGGGTTGTATGTGTTTATTACATTCATTAATCAGTAGTCTAAAAATGATCCCTATGGGACAACTCTTAGTCATAGGCCCCATATAGAGCTACTTCCCGATCTTCACTTAAATCTATCAAAAAACAAAAATATTGCACTGATTCTTCTCAAATTTTGTTCGTATATGTTTTTGCAAAATACAAGAGACTTTACCAAACATGGTCAGGATCGGTCCATTTTTGGGCCTAGTCCCCTATAGATATATCATCCGATCTGCATAAAAAAAAATTAAAAAATCCCACTCAAATTTGGTTTATGCTTATTTTCTATATCCAGTTAGTTGGGCCTGAGAGATAGGGTCTATAAACGCATGGTATAGGGTATCGTATAGTCGGTCTAGACCGACTATAATTTTCTTACTTGTTTAGATATAAAATCATTTAAAACATCTTGAAAGTTAACTTTTTCCAATGTATCATTTTCAATCGCCATTATCACCAATGGATTTATGCGGTTCGAGACGTTGGTGAACGAAGACAGTTCATCCGTAACATTTGTAATCATAAGACTTCTATATGTTTGTTATGCTGTCATTGCATTACGAAAAGTTGATTGGGCCATATTACCAAAAATTAAATTTATAAGATTCCTCGGCAAGTACAATTTTATCATTTCCGGCATCCTCTAATTGTAAAATGAAGTACTTGAACTGAACCATCTCATCGATAAACTCAGGCTCAATGTCCTCGGAATAATGTTCCCTAAGCTTTGTACAAGATTCTTTAATTTCATTGTTGGACTTATTGTTGGACAAATAAGTCTCAATTCTTAACTTCTCTTTTCCTCTGTCCACTACGTCTTCTGCAGATCCGTGATCGTTATGCATTTTTCTTCTTCGTACACGCAGATTTTTATCACTGTATTGGGTATCAGTTTTCTCATTTGCCCTCATCTGATAATTGCGTGAAGCAATTTAAACATTTTCTTAATATGCGCTTGTATACCATTATAACAACAAGACATATTTGACCCGTTATCGGAAGACTGGCTTCTAAAATTTTTGCTATCAATGTCATACTGGTTTACAGACATTTATACTGTGTTGGCTAATATTTTCCCTTTGTGGCTTTCTATAGGAATAAATATTAGAAACATGTTCTGCTACTTCTGTGCAATCGCCAGAGTTGATTGTTTTAAAAAAGTTGTTCTTGCCATGCCGTCCTCTGAGAAGTCGATGGTAAATTGCCTCGTTAAAGTATAATATTATTCAATAAAAAATTAAATGCGTTCATAAATGTACTGAAATATGTCAATGTAATATAAAAAATATGGCAATAATATTGGCATTGAGGGGTTGTTACATACAAATATTAAAATATACTTTTCAGCCGAATACATGTATATACATTATATGGAGAAAAATGAAGTGTTCAAACTATCGGTCGCACTCCCTAGAAATATGCGAATAGCAAAAAACTGAGAAATACAAAGTTTTGGGCCAATCAAAAAACATTTAGAGGTGGCTCAACGCGATTGAAAATTTGAAGCGTGTTTTACATATATGGGACAAATATGACTTTCTTTCAGATTTTACGAAAATTTCGTTCTATAATTTAATTTTTCCAACAAATTGTTATATAATTCGGTATTAGTATTAAATTATCTTTCCAAAAAGCTATAAAACTTCAAAATCTAATAAAAACTCGCCAAGAAATAGCAAATGCCCCAGACCAATTTTGTGCCAAAAAAAAAAAAAAAACTAGATCACGAAATTTGATGGCATTTTTTTCAACTTTAAGAAATTAACTAAAGCCAACATTTTGTTTTAGTCTCTATATCTGGAAGTACTCAGATATGAAGTATTGTTTAATTACCGGCTTGTTATCCTATTAAGCATTGAGACCGAAAATGGAAATTTTTTTTATAAAATTTTGAAAACTCTTTTTCAAGTTTTAAAAAATTTTCTTAAACAAAATTTAAAAAAATTGATCTAGCTCTTTAAGGTCTTGTTAGAGATTAACTGTGTGAATTTTTAGGTACATCGTTATGCCGCAATTTTTTTTTTTTTTTTTTGACAAGGATTTCATTTTTGCGGATTTCGAGAAAAATGGGATTTTTAAAAATATTCTGTAAATGTACTGTCGCTTTCAAAATACTTCTTTTTTTGTGTAGGAGGCGCCACGCCCACTAATCCTACACCATAAATTTTTTATCTGACTAATCACATTAATAACTGATGGACTCTTATAAAGTTTCAAGGTTTTCCCACACTCATTGGTTCGATCCTGTCCAAGTTTTATCCAACTATTCGCCTTAATAATAGATGACCTCAGACTTATTTGCAAACCTGTTTCTATCATAGTACTCGAGATATATGATATTGAATAATTACATTGTATGGGGGATGCCACATCCACTTATCTCATCCCGCCTATTTTCCGCATAGCTACTATCATTAATAATAGGTGACCTCACACTTATTTGCAAAGCTTTACCTGTCATAGTACTCCAGATATATGACATATTTACTTTGTATAAGTGGTGCCTCGCCCATTGGTTCAATCCAACCCATTTTTTGTTGGACTACTCCCATTAATCACACAAATTTGCAAAGCTTATTACTCAATATATATGATATTAAAAATTTACATTGTATAGGAGGTGGCACTCCCTCTAAAAATATCAAAAAAGGTATACCCTATAGTTCTTTCTAGATACAAAGTAAGATACTGTAAAAATTTCAGGAAGATCAGTCGAATGGTTTGCAAACAAACATACATATTTTCACTTTTACATAATTATATAGATAAACATATTTCGTCTAAACGGAGATTTTAATGATTTAATAATAATAATATTTTCGAAACAAATCGAAAACATTTAAACGCAATATCGCTATGATTTTTTTTATAATCCATAATCTGACTTTTTTTTAAAGAATTGATGGTTAAACCTATTTTGATTTATGGGATTTAGAAATGTAAAAACGGTAAAGATTGACAACCTGAGAAATACAGTTTAAAGAAAACAAATTGACAAATACATGCAATATTTATTATTAAATTAGCTTCTCACTGTGAAAGAATTAAACTCACACTTTAAATATAACAACAACCTTGGCATTAAAATAAGCTGATAACAACGATTGACTGACTGTATTTTATTGGAAGTGTAGTCTTAACATAATCATTCATTGGTTTTTTTTCTTCTTGTTTATGGCAACAATGTTAAAGTATAACACATGCTACCACGTCGCTATCACTTATAAGAGGGGGAAACATAAAAATGAAAACCAATTTATTATTTTCGATATTTTCTTTTTTCTTTTTTTATTTCACACCATTTCACTCGTACTTGTCCTGAATTTACAAAAAGAAAATGTTTTCAAACGTTTTAACATATCACACCGTTTAAAACAGCAACAATACACTTTTATTTCTTTGGCAACAGCAGCAAACATCTACCACACTTCACGACAACGACCACGACTGTCGGGCAGGTAGCCCGGTTGACAGGGGAAATCAATCATGGCCACTTCCATAGTGCGAATTGTTGTTGCCTCTATTTCATTATTTTGTATAGGGGAGGGTAGTGCACCATCTTTTTTGCAATCATTGTATTCTTGGGTGACACGCTCCTCATTCAATACCAAACATTGTTCGGCAGTGCCTAGAGTTGTAACACCATTTGCACACACAATTCTTTTGACACAGAATTTTACACAGGGTCTTGGATTTTCGGCTGCTTTAAATTTTTTCTTGCAAATGAAATGTATATTACAACCCTTTTCAACTTTTGGTATATTGTTCTCTTTATAGTAGTCAGAAGGCGATGCATTAGTTGTTACAACTACTTCAGGTTGTTCTGTTGTTGTAGTTTTACGATGGAAAATTGATGTTAAACCTCCACATTCACCCATTACAAAAATGCCAACACACACAAAGAGTAATAAACAATTTTTCAACATCTTTCTTATGTGTTGATAAAGAATTGAAATTATTGTTTTTTCGTTGATTTTTCTTATACGGCTTCTCAACAAAATGTTGTTAATCGTTGAATACCTAAAGTCGGACTACTTGTACAGAATCTTGAGCTGTATGAGAGATGTTAAGTTTTAAAAATACTTAAATTAAAATTGAATATTTTTATATTCACTGATAATCTTTGAACTATTTTCGGTTTTAAAATAATATGTTTGTACATATATATGTATATATATATTTGTATATATATATATATATATATATACAATGCAGATTGTTTATATTTTATTTTTTTCGTATAATTTCATTATTATTATTATTATTATTATTATTATTAAATTTTGTTTGTATAATATTTTACTTAATTTGCATAAAATGACTTTGACATGATGAAAGTAATACCTGCAGCAGTTTACGAACAGAGTCGTGGAAGTTTAATGGCTTTTTTTTCGAGTTAGGGACTATTTATTATTCTGTTCTTCAACATTTTTATGTAGCAGTCGACATTTTGTTTTTGACATGAAATACAATCACAATACAATCACAAAAAAAGCGGAAGATATAAGACGTAAGACAAAATCTGTGTGACTTATGACTATATTGGTTTCTGTTGCTTTTGAAAAATAAAAAATAAAAAATGAAAACTGAAAAATTAAAAATAAAAAAAGAAAAAAAATGAAAATTAAAAAATGAAAAATGAGATATGAAAAATTAAAAATAAAAAATGAAAAAAGCAAAATGGAAAATAAAAAATTAAAAATTAAAAATAATTACAAAAAAATTAAAAATTAAAATAAAAAAAGGAAAATAAAAAATAAAAATGAAAAATGAAAAATGAAAAATGGAAAATGGAAAATAAAAAATTAAAAATAAAAAATGAAACATAAAAAATTAAAAATGAAAAATAATAATGAAAAAAAAAAAAAAATGAAAAATGAAAAATTAAAAATGAAAAACATAAAATGAAGAAAAAAAAAATGAAAAATATAAAATTAATAATAAAAAAAAAAATAAAAAAAGAGAAATTAAAAATAAAAAATTAAAAATAAAAAACTGAAAAATATAAAATTTAAAGTAAAAATGAAAAACAAAAAAAAAACAATGAAAAAATAAAAAATTAAAAATTAAGAATGAAAAATGAAAAATAAATAATGAAAATTAAATACAAAAAATTAAAAATTAAAAATAAAATTGAAGAATGAAAAATAAAAAAATTAAAAATAAAAAATTAAAAACAAAATTTAAAAATAAAAAATAAAAAAAATAAAAATTAAATATGAAAAATAAAATGAAAAATAATAAATAAAAAATGAAAATTTAAAAACTAAAAATAAAAAATTAAAAATGAAAAATGAAAAAATTAAACTAAAAGGTGAAAAATAAAAAAATAAAAATTTAAAAAATGAAAAATTTGAAAATAAAAAAGGAAAAATTAAAAATAAAAATTGAAAAATGAAAAATAAATTATGAAAATTGAAAAATAAAAAATCAAAATTAGAAACGAAAATGAAAAATAAAAATGAAAATTTTTAAATTAAAAATAAAAAATGAAAAATAAAAAATAAAAAATGAAAAATGAAAAATGAAAAATGAAAAAGGAAAAAAGGAAAAATTAAAAATTTAAAATGACAACTTAAAAAAAAATTTTAAATGAAAAATTAAAAATAAAAATGAAAAATAAAAAATGATATATGAAAAATTTAAAACGAAAATTGAAAAATAAAAAATTAAAAATAAAAAATGAAAATTGAAAAATAAAAATTTAAAAATGAAAAATAAAAAAGAAAAAATGAAAAATAAAAAATGAAAATTGAAAAATAAAATGAAAAATGGAAAATGAAAATTGGAAAATGAAAAATGAATAATAAAAAATGGAAAATGAAAAATGGAAAATGAAAAATAAAAAACTAAAAATAAAAAATTAAAAAAAAAATTAAAAAAAAAATAAATAAAAAATTAAAAATTAGAAATGAAAAATGAAAAATGGAAAATAAAAAATTAAAAATAAAAAACTGAAAAATTTAAAATTTAAAGTAAAAATGAAAAACAAAAAATGAAAAACCAAAAAAAAAAAAAACAATGAAAAATGAAAAATTAAAAATTAAGAATTAAGAATAAAAAATGAAAAATGAAAAATAAATAATGAAAATTAAATACAAAAAATGAAAAATTAAAAATGAAGAATGAAAAATAAAAAATGAAAACGAAAAATAAAACCCGAAAAATAAAAAAATTGAAAATAAAAAATTAAAAACAAAATTGAAAAATAAAAAATAAAAAAAAATAAAAATGAAAAATAAAATGAAAAATAATAAATAAAAAATGAAAATTTAAAAACAAAAAATAAAAAATGAAAAATATAAATATTAAACTAAAAGGTGAAAAATAAAAAAATGAAAATTTAAAAAATGAAAAATTTGAAAATAAAAAGGGAAAAATTAAAAATAAAAAATGAAAAATTAAAAATTTAAAATGAAAAATGAAAATTGAAAAATAAAAAATCAAAAATTGGAAACGAAAATTAAAAATATAAATGAAAATTTTAAAATTAAAAATAAAAATTGAAAAATGAAAAACAAAAAATAAAAAATAAAAAATAAAAAATAAAAAATTAAAAAATAAAAAATAAAAAATAAAAAATAAAAAATAAAAAATAAAAAATAAAAAATAAAAAATAAAAAATAAAAAATAAAAAATAAAAAATAAAAAATTAAAAAATAAAAAAAAAAAAATAAAAAATAAAAAATAAAAAATAAAAAATAAAAAATGAAAAATAAAAAATGAAAAGTGAAAAAGGAAAAAGGAAAAAGGAAAAATTAAAAATTTAAAATGAAAACTTAAAAAAAAAAATTAAAAATGAAAAATTAAAAATAATAATGAAAAATAAAAAATGATATATGAAAAATTTAAAACGAAAATTGAAAAATAAAAAACTAAAAATAAAAAATGAAAATTAAAAAATAAAAATTTAAAAATGAAAAATGAAAAATAAAAAATGAAAATTGAAAAATAAAATGAAAAATGAAAATTGGAAAATGAAAAATGAATAATAAAAAATAAAAAAAAAAATTAAAAATAAAGAGTGAAAAATGTAAAATGGAAAATGAAAAATGGAAAATAAAAAATAAAAAACTAAAAATAAAAAATTAAAAAAAAAAAAATGAAAAATAAAAAATGAAAACCGAAAAATTAAAAATTAAAAATGAAAAATGAAAAATAGAAAATGGAAAATAAAAAATAAAAAATTAAAATTTAAAAATGAAAAATAAAAAATGAAGAATAAAAAATGAAAAATTAAAAATAAAAAATTAAGAATGAAAAACCACAAATTAAAAATGAAAAATAAAAAAAGAAAAACTAAAAATGAAAAATTTAAAATTAACCAGTTGAAATAATGAATAATAATAAATATTTTTATGTTAGCAGAGCCCCATCAGTTGTTTGCTATCAGTGGTACATACATATGTAGATGACGCTTTCTGTTTGATTTTAAAAAAGTGCCATAAAAAATCTTCAATTACTAAATGTTTACACATCTCCCCTGGGATTGGATTCACATGATTTTTTTTGTTATATTCGCGATTGCTACATTCAAAAGCTTATATCAAATCAAATCTGTCTGCTGATTTTTGGGCATAGCCCACACCTGGGCGAAATTGACAAACTGCTGAAAAATACTTCACAAAAGTGAGGGTTTGATAGCACTATAACACCGCTTAAAAATAAGAAAAAATCAGTAATATTTTTGTATTTGATAGGTTTATGGGAAGATCGGGAAGTTGCTTTATAAGGGGGCTATGCCTAAGAATTGTCCTATAGTGATTATTTTTGGACTACTGATAAACGGATGTAATAAACACAATAAACCCAATTTGACCGAGATCTCTATGATAATTTGGACCTTATGGCAATTTAAGTCGATCTCATAGGGGCCATTTGTATGGGGACTAGGTCTTAACTAGGTCGTTCTAGGACCGATAGAAGCTTACATACCAAATTTCATCACAATATATTCGTATTTGCAACCTGTAGTTTGATTACAAAGTATACATGGACACACAGACGGCCAGGCGGAGACAGACGGATGACGGATTCCGAGCCGATCGATATAATAAAAGATGGGTCTAGGTCAAATATTTTTGGTAGTTAGAAAAATCAGCATAAACTCATTATACCGTAACCACATACTAGTAACCACTATGTAGTTACGGTAATAAAATAACACAAAAAGCAACAAAAAAAAAAATCGATTACCTCTTCGCGAAAATTCGCTCAAATCGCCATATCTCGAAAGTTCCCTTAGCCATTTTTTTAAAGCGGTAATATAGTGCTACCAAGCCCTATTCTCACTGTTTGTGGAGTATTTTTTTCCAACAGTTCGTCGCAGTAAGTGGAGTTCTAACAGAAACAAATTCTTTATTTACAATCAAAATATTATTTTAAGCGATAAATTGAAAGAATTTTATACCTTTTCCATATAAAATTGAATTTGAGTCTGCTATAACCTTGTAACAATATGTAGAGCTTTCTTTATGAAATGACATAAACTGGTCCATACTGATAAAAACAATACACGTTTTATTAATTTGATCCTACATTTTGAAATGCCCTTAACTGCAACGCTTCTGTGCTAGAGAAAAATTATCTATTTTTTGTTATAGACAGTTTTAGATCTCATTTTGAAACTAATGAGGAATTTTCACGCTGCATGCGAATATGAAACATATGCAGTTAAAACATTACAAACTATTCGTAGTTTATCGTTAATAACCTACAAATATATGTACACTTGTTACAAATAGTATCCGTACATTTGAAGAAGAAAATTTTATATATTAATAAAAATTTAAATAAATATGAATTGCGATTTTTTTACCATTGATATTAATTGAGTCTGTAATAGATCAATTTGGATACATAAACATTTTAAAATAAAATTTGAAAAGAAGCGCACAAGAATTGGGCCTTGAGGAAGATTTTTGCTACCAAAAAGATAATAATCAAAGATACGTAGCAAAATGTCAAGCTGTGGTTGCTCTATAGTTCAAAAAATCAATTGAGATCACTAAACCAATCAACCGATCTTAAAACGATAGATCATGTATATGTGCAATATTTTTGTTTTTTGATCGATTTAAGAGAAGATCGGGAATCAGCTTTATACGGGGCTATGACTGAGAATTCTTTAGGGTTTACTTTTGGACTACTGACTAATGGATGTAATAAGCACAAACAAACCCAATTTATCCAAGGTCTATATGATAAGTTGGACCTTATGGCAATGTAAGTCTATGTCATAGGTGTTATTTATATGGGGTCTGGGTCTAAACACCCAACAATTTGCACTAATTTCAATAGCGTTCATCCTATGGCTTATATTCAAATTACATCAAAATATATTTACATTTGCAACCTGTACTTCGATTACAAGGATTACAGGCACACAAAGACGGACGGACGGACAGTCGGATATTGCGAAATTGACTCAGAAAGTGATTCCGAGTAGATCAGTGCAGTGAAAGATGGGTCTGGATTAATATTTTTGGTGGTTACAACCATCAGCACAAAGTTATTATACCCTGACCACATAGTGTATCTATAATATTAACTGGTAAGGTGATTTCTTGTAACATCTCTTAAACTCTCAGATATCAACCAATTTTGACAAAAAAATATGCCATATGAATGGTATTTCATCACAGATGTGCTCCATCTTTACATATGTGGACCATCTGGTACATTTTTTTTTGAGGTAATAATCATTTAAAGTTGCTGCTAATACATACATAAAACACACATTTAAGCTTCAAATAAAAAACTTTACAATACTGTGTGTGTTTATGAATTGTCTAAAAGTGATTAGCATACTTTTCGGCTCTTATAAAGCTATTTATTAACAAGCCCATTTATATTTCTTTTGTGTGTTCAACAAATATTTATAATAAAATTTTATGAATTTTTTGGAAATTCAGAATTTAATGAATTTTATTTAGATTAGAAATCATTGAAGGAAAAAAATTTAATGAAAAAATAAAATACCTTAGAATTTGCACCCGAATTCTGAGTGTTGGGCTCTGCTAGTAGGATATAAATATGGTTTCAAAATAGTATTCGAAAATAAATGCGTTTAAGTTGAAAAAATTTAAATTTAAAATATTTTGGATATCATTTTTACATGCTTTTGTTATAAGTATAACCGTATATATATATATACTTGGAAAGCTACTCTATTCGTCGTTCTAAAACCCTTCAAAAGTTTAAACCGGTTCCAAACTGATTTAGTTAAAAATATATGTTAGTCCGCGAAGTGTTGAAAAAAGTATTTTGATGATAACTTCAGATTTTGAAGGTGTATCCAAAATTCTGAAAATTTTAATTTGATTGACTCAACCAGGCCTGCAACTAGGTCATCTTACAAGTATATTTTCACTATAGCACCATGTAATTTATTAAAAAAAAAAAAATAATTCAAATTAGTTAATTATTTCTTATTATTTTCGTAGTGTGCCAATTTTAATTTTAGGTGTATGGATACTTTTTCTAGCAAGTGTATATTAAAAAAATGTATGTGGCATGTGAGCTATAATCAATTACACTAGGCAACAAACAATTTTAATATGTCTGCACCTTAAATGCGACTATTCTATTTTATTACCTGTGACCTGCTAAAATTGAAAAATTACAATAAAAAAAATTTTATTGACAATTTTTTTATAATTTTTTTTTGTCGGAAGTAGTTTCACTATATCTTAACTTAGGACCAATCAATCGTTTTAATAAAAATGCAAGCATGAAAGTAATAAAAAAAAACATTAAAACCTGTGAAAACTATTTTCAAATCAAATAAGTACTCAAAGTAAAATAGGCACTTATGGGAAAAATTGTTTTTTCCCATAGTACTAATTTAAAAACAAGTATTTATAAACTTTTCTTGGCAAAAAAGGAAGAAATTTTATGGGTCGTTTTGTAAAAGTTCAAAAATTATTTTTTTTTTCAATATTTTCTTTATAATGCATTTCAAAAAAAATTTCGTCTAAAATTACATTATAAAAAATCATGAAAAAAATTTCCATAAACAAAATTATTTTAGTTTAGCAGACCACCATCATATATATAGTAACACGTTAAGTGCAGTGTGGTTGTTGACTAGTGCTAATAAATATAAATCTTGAGTGATTTGAATATCCATATATCAAAGCACCGTATTTTTAAATTTAATTTTATTAACACTTGATGTACCCTGACCAGTCATTTTAAATGGTGGTTTTTTTTTCGAAAATTTATTAATTTACTGATTAGCATAAAATGCATACCATACAGTAATAATAACTGAAAACCGCAGATATCCTCGCTTAATAAAACATTTTCTGTCGTTTCTTTTAGCTTAACTGAAAAATTTAGTTGAAGATAAAACTATTTTTGAAAACTAATATTAACCTAGAAAGCAAGTTTAAGTAAAAAAATGTAAGGAAAATTAATTTCCAACCTTGGATATATGTTTTTATTAAATAACTAATTTTTTATAAAAATATTGGTACAGCTAGTGTTAAATTATTTATGTACATCTACATAACATAATATTTATAATATACACGTATACCACAAAGTGTAACCATATAAATAATGCATAAAGCATATTTAAATGAATTAGAATAGATTAAAATATCGAAAAAAAATTAAATAAAGCTTAATAGGATAATATTACAAAATATTTAACGCATTCCGTTTGCAATATATTCTTTCAACACCTTTGGATATAGAGAAAAAATATAATAAATAAAATCTCCGATCTGGCACTCTTCCTTTAATATTACAACTGAATGTAAAAAATAACATAGCTAAGACCCCAACCCTCTGTTTTTCTTACCAATGTTTACGATTTGGCAGCACTTTTCAGTTTGTAAAAATTAGATCTCGCCGTAAGTTAATGAATTTGTGATATTCTTAGAATATCTAAATAAAATAGTTTAATGGTTACATAGTTAAAATTTTATTTAATAATATATTAAAAAAGTTAGTAAAGTTTATTTTAAATACAAAAGTATATGAGTGCAAGTGTTTTTAATTATTTTTTTGTTATTAATAAAAAGGTGGCCACCGTCAACTGTGTTGTGTTTTGCTACTGTTATTGTTATTGTTATTAATTAATGTGGCTTCTGTTCCATTATTTAAATTAAAATGGAAAAATTTAATTAATTGAATGTTAAATTCAATTTTGAGTATATAAAAAGTCAAGTGGTTGTGGTTTTTTTTTATAAGGTTTTCTTTAATTAAAAAATGTGGACTCCGCTGGCTAGACATACATACATATACATATTTGTTGCGGCATTTAAAAAAATGCATTGTTGATTTTGTTGTAAACAAATTTTGTAAACACAAGAAAACCAACACAGACAAAAATCAATGTTAGAGATTTAAAATTTTTAAATACGATAAAAATTATTTTATATAAAACAAATTTATCTTTATTATTATTAAAATTATAATTGTACAAGTACATGATCTCAACCGAATGAATTTGTAACTAACGAAAACGATTTTATAAATAAAAATAAATTAATTGTTTTTAATAATATTGAATGAAAAAACATAGCTTAATGTAAAACTAAAATATTTGGAGTAAATAAAATTTATTTCTTATATTAAAATAGTGGTTTTACCCGAGAAGTGCAACGTTTACAAATTATTTGATACCGTTTAATTTTGATGGCTCCAAAAAAGATACTTAAGAACGTGGCACCTTGAAGCTTAAAATATACGTTGCCACTTTTCACCATAGTATTTTTTTTTCAAACTACTGCCGCCATCTATACGTCAGGTCGGGTTGTTCTAGGACCGCCCTAGTATCAAGAATTGCTTTAATGGAATTTTCGTTATTATATCAGAATCTTTGTATTTCAACTTATATATGTTGTATATAATTTTTGTATTTTTGACGAACAAGAGAACCAATAATATCCTCTTTGACCAAAAGTCCGTGACTTTTAGAATGAAACACAGTTTTTTTTTTGCAAAAAAAAAAAAATATTTTTCAACAAAATCTCCTTTCAGCTCAATACACTTGTCCAACGTTTCACCAAATTTTTGTATCCCTTTCAATGATCAATTATTTCATCTTTGGAGCTAAATCTATTTCCACCCAGCCATTTGTTTAGGTTTGGAAATAGGAAATAGTCACTGGTAGCTAAATCCGGAGAATATGACGGATGAAGTACCAATTCGTAGTCGAATTAATGGAATTTTGCCATTGAGACATGATTACGTTTATCGTCAATTGAGAGCAAACGCGGCATCCATCTTGTAGACAGCGTTCTTAAACCCAACTGATCATTTAAAATCGAAACCACTCTGCCATATGAAATGCCTATGACATCAACAATCTCACGCACATTTACTATCGGGCAACACCATATCGTGGATTTTTTCGATATTTTCGGGTGTATTGACCTCAATTGGCCGTCGACGTTAAGCGTCACAAAGAAAGTCAGTAAACCACTTTTTATACCCTATACCACTAAAGGCCAGTTTACACTATCACACTTTGTAATACGATCTGTCAGAAATTCGAGTATTATGAAAAAGTCGTATGATGTAAAAAGCTTTTGTTATGAAATTGACAGTCTGTAGGATTTCATTTTCGAAGTCCGATGGTTTTTGAAACATTTCTAAAAACTTGCCATTTTCATCGGACCAGAGTTGTTTTTTTTTGGTAATATTAAAAAAATGGTAAACAAAAACAAAGAAAGTGAAAATAAAATATAAATTTCAAAATAAATTTGCTTATTATTCTAAACAGTTGTTTTCATAAGACTTGAGTGTTATGGTGTAAATGGCCTAAGTATGCAGAAATAATGTCGGTACGACTTTATGACAGTCCGATGAATTTCATCGGATTTTTATTTCGAAAAATCATACGACTGAGTGGTATCATGTAAATGGGCCTTAACTGGTTTGGGTATAATGACTTTGTGCGGCTGTTTGTATCAACCAAAAATATTTGACCTAGACCCATTTTTTATTATACCGATCGAATCAGAATCACTTTTTGAATCGATTTAACTATGTTCGTCCGCCCGTCCGTCCGTCCGTCTGTGTGTGATGAAATTTGGTACATAAGCTTTCATCGGCCATGGGATGAACGCTATTGAAATTGGTGAGAATCGGTCCATGTTCACACATAGCCCCCATACAAATGACCCCTATAAAATCGACATAAATTGCCATAAGATCCAAATTGTCGTATAGATCTTAGTCAAATTAGGTTTGTATGTGTTTTTTACATCCATTAATGAATAGTGCAAAAACGGTCCTTATGGGACAACTCTTGGTCATAGGCCCCATATAGAGCTGCTTCCCGATCTTCACTTAAATCTATCAAAAAACAAAAATATTGCACTGATTCATCTCAAATTTTGTTTGTATATATTTTCGCAAAATACAAAAGACTTTACCAACCATGGTCAGGATCGGTCCATTTTTGGACCTAGTCCCCATATAGACATAGTATCCGATATGAACTTTTTCATATCTGCAGCCAAAGAATTAATCAAAATGCCACTCATATTTGGTTTATGCTTATTTTCTATATCCAATTAGTTGGGCCTAAGAGATAGGGTCTAGACCAACTATAATTTTCTTACTTGTTTACCATTGAAATCGATGGTGCAGAGTCGCCATAGTATTTATCAAACTTTTCCTTGGATTGATTTTTTTTTCGCAAAAATAATGTTTACTGAGCACTCGAAATTTAGTTTTTTCCATTTAAAAACAGCTGTTAAACGCAAAATAAATGACGGGACTTGCTCAAAATTTTACAGTAGTTTATTAAAAGGTGGTACTTAATGGGAGCAGTGTTGCATTTCATATAACTATGAAGGACGTTCGAAAAGTCACGGACTTATTGATCCGCCCTCGAATGCACACTTCTGCTTAACAAGAATTTAACATGAATTTAAAACGCGCTAACAAAAGAAAAATGAAAAGTCTCAATTTAGCGTTTTTTAAAAGGTTCTAAATAGTAGTTAAAAGACACTAAATCTTGTGAAAAAGCGTTAAGTTGGCATCACTGCTATTCAACAAAAAACCGCCTATACACTACCGTCCAAAAGTATTTGCCAACCCTCCTCTTAATTTTTAAATGTCCATATCTCTTTTATGTTTCAATGAAAACTCTTTAAATTTAAATTATGCATTCTTTATTATTTACTTTTACTATCTATAATATTAATAGGCTAGGCGATTTCTTGTGACTGATGTTTTGTTCTACCGTTTTACCCCGATTTTGACCAAACGTATATTATTTGAAAGGTATATTTTTTAGCCGATTTGCAGACTTACAGATTTTAAATTTTTTTCATTTATTTTGAGTAAATTGCATTTAAAGTTGCTTCTAACACATACATAAAATTTTACAATGCTATGTGTGTGTTTATTAAATTTGTTAATGTGTTTGTAATGAAAATGAGTTTGTTTTTTGTGTTGATTTGTGAATTGGCTATGATTGATTAGCATACTTTTAAGGTCTTTATTTAATGAAAAAATAAAATTTCCTACAATTTGCGCTCGAATTTCGAGGGCTGGAATCTGCTAATTTACATAAATATTCTTAAATTTTAGATTAATCCATGTGACCACCAATGTGAGCTGGTTCCATGCTTCTTGCAGTTTATTCCACAGGTCTTCCTTTAATAAAGGACAGGTAATTCGAAGCTTCCTGTCCAATGCATCCCACAGCAACTCTGTAGGATTGAGGACAGGTGATCATTCCATTACTTTTCAGGTTCCAGTTACTTCGTGGGTCTCTAAATACTACTAACAATTTTTGATGTTAGTAGTATGGGTCATTATCTAGCTGAAATCGGAATTTCCGACTCATAGGTCTTAATCTAGTGACTGTGACACTATCTTTCAGCACACTTTTGTATTGAATACTTTTTCACGTCTCAGAGTGGATTAGTTTGAAATTACTACTTCAACCTTCGCCTTGGTACGCCTTGTATTTTCAACTACCGTAGCTACAAACTCATTTAAATAAGTTTATTACAAAAATGAACTCCAAAACTGACAACTCAATTGATTTGTATAATAGTAATTGATAATCGTTGAAATGAAATTATCTATAAATATTGTGCCGGATATTTTTCAATCACACACCAGCAATAATTAATAATGTAATTATAATAATTTGTGTTGGATGAAATGTTTTCATACCCGTACATAAATTTATATCCAATAAACGATGGATATATCAGTACGAGTATACCTTCCCAAATTGCTTGGTTAACTTATCAATATTGTGCCTGTTAAAGTGTGACATGTCACAACCTGCATTTGCCACTGTTGTTGATCCACCTCCTAGGTCCTGTTTCCTGTTAACGGATACAGGGAAAAAGGGGTGAAATTATTTTTTTATTCTAATTACCCGTGTATGGTGTGCAATTTATATAATTTTTCATTAGTGTAACATTATAAATATTTACTAATAACTAGTTGTAACGCAAAAGTATTGTATACGATTACTACACATTCGAGTACAAGCTCGTACAATAAGAAGTGTGCTTGCAAGCAGTTTATATTAAAAAATTTGTATGCGCGAGTATTAAGATTATTTTTATTTTAACATGATTAGATGTGTTTAGCTTGACCAGGTATTAAAACCACAAATTGAAAATCCAATAGGCCACAGCAAATATGAGCTGTATGTTGGGCCAAAGAGGAAATCTAAATAATAAAATGAGTACATTGCTTATGACACGACATTCTTTTGGAGTATGGAATAATGACGTTACAAAAGGCTTTAGGTGCCATATGAATATTGCACACAATATACTATGAGTAGTATTTCCTTTGTGTGATATTCGTAGAAAATGTATATGTGTATGTATTGGTATACGAACAGACGTATTTTAACCTGTTTCTCTTGTAGAATTTATCACCTTTTTATGCAAGTTTTCTCGAATGTTTTCAAAATTTCAATGCTCAAACTCAGCTTGTTACAAATTTTCTTTAATTGTTTTGCATTTAACCCTTTACCGTAACTTATAAAACTTTTTTTTAAGGGTTTATAACATATAGATACAATTTGAGTTTGATTTTGCTTTCATTTTAATTCCATACAATTTTCAATGAATACTTGAAAGCCTATTGAAAAAGTTACTTTTGCTTCTGGGGACTGAATTATATTAACTTCATTTATTGTTGTTCCTTAAAAATTGACTTAGACTTGATCAAACTTTACGATTTTCGCTAAACTTAGATTTTTATTAGTAAATTTTCATTAACACTTTGCTTTTCAAAATATTAAACAAATATTTTAGAAATAAAAACTAGGAAGAATGTTAAATTCGGCTGTACCTAATATATGATGTCCTCCACCTGTGTCTTAAACTCAATTTTACAGCCAATACTGAGTACGATAAAATTTGTCCAAAAAATCTCAAGATTTTTTTTTATATTTCTCTTAGAAACATTTTTAATTCCAATGCTTTAATTTAAGAAAATTTTCTTTAAGCCCCATGACTTGAACCTCTGGACATACTATACATACACACAGAATGACTATACATACACACAGATGAAACAAATACTACGACCACACCGACAACTATAATTGCAGCTGTCACACAGAAAAAATAAAAATTTTTCTAATAACAAGAACGACGTAGAAATTTCATATATTTTCAAGGGTGTTTTACATTTTCTTTGAAATCTCGGGACCTATTGAACCAATTTCGATCATTTTATATGACGAGCTGCTCAGGATGTTTGTGAATCTTTTTCACTGAAAATGAGCAACCCAAAAAACTAATTGGGGACACGAGCGTGATTTCTACAGATGGACAGACGGATATCGCTACATTAATTCTGCTTGTTATAAGAATCACAAATATATATATCTTTGGGAGTCCAGGTTTTTTCCTAATAATTTCAAACGAAATGAAATACTCACAAATACCTTCTGTAGACTGTTGTGGAGGGTATAAAAAAATTAAAACGTTTTTACCAAATTTTTTTTTATTGAAAATTGTCGCAAACATGAAAATTCAATTAAATTGATGAAATATAAAAACGAGGAAATCTATAATATTAATAGTCTAGACGATTTCTTGTGACTGGTGTTTTGTTCTACCGTTTTAGCCCGATTTTGACCAAACGTATATTATTTGAAAGGTATTTCTTTTTCGACGTTTTGCAGGTTTACAGGTTTTTAATTTTTTCTTTTATTTTGAGTAAATTGCATTTAAAGTTGCTAGTAACACATAATTAAAATTATACATATGCCATGTGTGTTTTATTAAATTTGTTAATGTGTTTGTTAATGAGTTTGTTATCTTGAATCACAATAATAATAAACCATAACAGTGTAGGTTTGTGAATTGGCTAAGATGAAAAATAAAGCTGCCTAGAAATTGCACTCGAATTTCGAGCACTGGAACCTTCACCAAATCGATTTTATGTTACTCAAATCGGTATTAAGAGTCAACACTAACAACTAACTAGGCTTTCAGAGCAAAAATAGATACTAAAATTACAGGTCATCGAACCCAGTCGTAGCTGTAGACAAAACTATCTTTTCGAAAGTAAATAAGATAATAATAAGAAAAAAATTCAAGCAATACACCAATCAAATTTGCCAAAAAAAATTTAGTGATTACAAAAAAAATTAATTTTTCGTTGCTGCCAAACTAACGGTATGTGAAGATTTTTTTGTATCTTTGAAAATTATCTTAAACTTCTCTCAAAAAGTCAATAAAACTTTTCATTTTCATTTTCCATTTAAAATTCTTTATTTCTCAATATTTAAAATGTTTTCTCAATTACGATTTAAAGTGATTTGAAATCTTTTACCCAGCCTTGGCTCCCGAGATATGGGCCTTCATGTGTACAGCAGATGTTCTTGATCACGGCATACTAAATATCTATTAAACTTAATATATTTTCACTGTTGAAAAAGAATAACAAACTAGTTTTCTATTAACTCACGAGTCCTACTTAGAATGAATTTCCCAGAATATATTAAAGACAATTTCCATCGTGTGGCAGCCCCCTGTTAAATCCAAAGCAGTTTATCAAATATTTCACCACATCCGGATCTCCATTTTAGGATCTTTTTCACTTCTTTGGATTTTTTTTTTCTGGGAGAACAAATTCGATAGGCAGCCGGTACTACTAATTATGCCTTACTAGCAGATTTCAGCGCTCGAAATTCGAGTGCAAATTCTAGGAAATTATATTTTTTTAGACAATTGACAATTCAAAATTTTTTTTCGGTCTATTTTCAAAATAATTTTTCAATTCAACACAATTGTTATTGTGAATGAAGAAAACAAACTCATTTTTTATACCCTATACCACTATATGGTTAGGGTGTAGTGACTTTGTGCTGATGTTTGTAACTACCAAAAATATTTGACCTAGACCCATTTTTTATTATACCGATTGACTCAATATCACTTTCTGAGTCGATTTAGCGATGTCCGTCCTTCCGTCCGTCCGTCTGTGTGTCCATGTAAACCTCGTAGTCAAACTACAGATCGCAAATACGAATATATTTTAATGAAATTTTGGACACTAGCTTTTACCGGCCATAAGAAGAACCCTATTGCAATTGCTGCGAATCGGTCCATGTTCAGACCTAGTCCCCATACAAGTGACACCTATGAAATCGACATAAATTGCCATAAGATCCAAGTTATCATATAGATCTCAGTCAAATTGGGTTTGTATGTGTTTATTATATCCATTAATCAGTAGTCCAAAAATAATCCCTATAGAACAATTCTTAGTCATAGGGCCCGATCTTCACTTAAATCTATTAAAAAAACAAAAATATTGCACAGATTTTTCTCAAATTTAGTTTGTATACATTTTTTCAAAATATAATTGCCTTTACCAAATATGGTCAAGATCGGTCCATTCTTCGAACTAGTCCCCATATAAATATAGCATCCGATACGAAATTTTTCATATGTACAGCCAAAAATATTAATAACAATGGCACTCAAATTTGATTTGTGCTTAATTTCTATATCTACTTAATTGGACCTAAGAGATTCGGTCTCTAAACGCATGGTATAGGGTGTCGTATATTCGGTCTAGAGCGACTATAATTTTCTTACTAGAGCGACTATAATTTTCTTACTTGTTTTTTTTTTTTTTGCAAACAAGCTAACAAATTTAATAAAAAAAAAAATATTAAAAATGCAAAATCTGTAAGTCTGGCGGACAGCTAAAAAGAAATATCATTCAAATAAGATACGCTTGGTCAATATCGGGAGAAAACTGTTTAACAAATCATGGGTCACAAGAAATCGCCTTAACTGTTAATATTATAGATTCCGCTGAAACAAAATTACTGAGCTAAGTATATAATAACAGACATCTTAACCGGTTACTCCCCTTAATAGATTTAATTTCTTTTGCGTTAAGTAGCATCAGCTCAGTCATCTAAAATTTCTCAACAATACACTTATGTTCCCCTATATATTATTACTACACCCTGCAATTTCCGAAGTTTAGCTGTGACAGGTTTAAAATTTTATTATTTACCTTCATATAGACGTACCACTAAAAAGTCGATTTTATAGATATAAAAGACATACTCACAAATTTTGACTTTAAAGAGCACTATTATAAAGGACACAATAAAAATTTTAGAAATTAATAAGTCAGTAACTTAAAAATATATTTTTATATAAGTGTCCCGGTAGGTGAGTAGGTAGCGTGCTCGCCTATCATGCGGGGTCGTGGGTTCGATTCCCACTAGAGGCTTTAGTCTGTCGCTGCAAAAACCAGCCAAACGGTCTTTGTCACCCGGCTTATCCCTGGAGCCAAATTAGAATACAAATTTACTTTGTATTGTAATTAATATAAATAAATAAATAATAAATATTTTTATATCATCCACACCCCTGTGCAGAGAGCCCCTAACAAATATATAAAGTTTTGATCCCTATTAAAACTCGAGTCGACATAGCGACGTCTAACAGTGGCTAAATATTGTTTTTCATTGGCCAAAGTTCTGTAACTTTGAACCGATCAAAATATTTTAGAAATTCTTTTTCTAGTGAGTAGACATATAGTTAAACTTTTGAGTCTGTTGTAATTTCATTGAAATTGAGTACTTTTTAAGAAATTCTACGTCAAAGTTGAACTTTTCGTTTTTTTAACTTTTAGCGTGAAATATATGTTTTTTATTTTTTTATTTATTAAAAAATGTCATATTTCGATTTTAATAATAATTACAAGCATATTTTTTAATAATGGGATTTTTTTAATGTTAACACTCAAAAAAATTTTTACACTCAAAAAAATTTTAAAATCATCTGGAAATTTTGCTATTACTGCTCAAAAATTAAAAATTTTTTGCTGTCAAATTTGCAAATTTGTTTACACTCAAAGAATATTTACACTTAAAAAAACGTTAGTAATAATTTTTGATAATTTTTGCAAAATAAATCTGCTGAACATTAGCCCAATGATTCTGATTTTTGTATGAAAATAAGGGTTTTTATTTTTTGAATCTTTCTTATTTATTAAAACATTTCATACATATTTGACTAAAAAACGTTTTACAAACAATTATAGACCGATACGATAGCCCATACCATGCGTTTAGGGACCCTATCTCTTAGGTCCAACTAATTGGATGTAGAAAATAAATAGTAGTTCAATAAATATTTCAGGACACCCCTTGTACTAAACGGTAGGGTTGTGACCACTTACAGCAACTAACGTCTGCAATCCTGCCAACCTTGTAAAGAAGATCGCAGGTCATTATCGACGATAACCATTTATTTTTGATAAAAAAAAAACAAAAAAAATTGCATTTTTCTGAAAGTAAAAAAACAGTTGAGTTGGACAGCATGCCACGCCCACAATTAGCAATAGTTTAACTTAATTTGGCTACATTAATTTGGATATCTTAGCTACAAAAGGCGTTAAAATTTTAAAAATCTGCGACAAAAAAATTGGACTTTTGGCCAATGAAATCAAAATTTCAGCCACAGTGCGTACGTCTGTCCGTCCCTTTGTCCGTCTCTCTATCTGTTGAAATCTCTTATTCACAAAATAAATCATTTACCTGGATCAAATGGGGGTAATATTGTGTACTATTATTTCAAGCAGGTTGGGGTAAATAGAAAGACTCTAAAAATGCCAAAATTAAGTGTGTTTGTTGTAATAATTTAGTAGTAAGTTTTTCAAATTATCTACTTTTTTAAATATTTTGTTTAAATTTATTATACATTAGTGCAGTAAGTCCAGATGCTAATGTAAACGTAAAATCTAGATGGGGTGTATCAAGGTTTCGGTATAGCCAAAGACGATTTGTATAATTTTCTAATTTTTCTCTTCTACCATGGGGTAGTTTGCACAAATTTATTCAATCTTTTTTAATAGCTTTTAGCCAAGACACTAAACGTTCTTATATTTTTCGAAGAATCTATTTAACTTGGGGTCTAAATTTATTCAATAGACCTCAAATAAGGCACTTTCGAAGATTGTTTTTTTTTTTCAATACATAATTCATTTAAATTACCACTCAAAAACTTTTCTGGGGTCGTGAATTGTGGATAAATCAGAACAACATATTAGTGCGGTGGCATGTTGTTTATCAAAGGGTAATAAATATTTTTGAAGGCATTCCTTCATAATATTTTGAAGTACAGACTTTGTATAGCGACCAAACTGCATAACGCTTGACAAACTAAAAAAATTCCTAGCACAATTTTTCCACTGCTTATACCTTATACCACTATTTGGTGAGGATATAGTGAATTTGTGCCACCCAAAAAATTTAACTTAGATCCACCTTTTATTATACGGATCGAATTAAAATCCTTTTTTGAGTCGATTTAGCGATGTCCGTTTGTTCACCTGGGCGTTCATTAGCGTGGTCCTACGTTAGATGGACATTTTTGAAATGGCGATTTTGGGGAGTGTCGGTTTATTTCCTTTCTATATAAAACTAATAAATTTGAAGTTTGGGGACAATCGGATAAAGAAAAGTGGCGCAGGAAATCGATTGAAAGTTTCAAGTGTGCTTATAGAGGAAAATATGATATATTTTTTTTTATTAATTTTTACTTTAGTTTTTCGAAAAAATTCTAGACTAGGGACTAGGTCGAAAATCTAGCAATCCTGATCATATATTTTGAAGAAACTTATTTGTTACAAAAACATACACAAACGAAATTTGAGAAAAATCTGTGCAATATTTTTGTTTCTAAACTCTTTGTTTTAACTCATACTCTCTGTAACGGGCCAACCCCGCGTCCCTTTATCCAATTGACCTGAAACTTGGTCTTAATCCTGTTGTGACTATAGATTAATTTTTGGGTAGTCACGCACAGTCACGTAGAGATTAAAACCTTACTTCCCCTCATCCGATCGATCTGAAACTTTGTCCATGGACTTGTGACCAAAGATTAGTTTTAAAATAGTCGCAGTCACGCACAGTCACGTATGGTCAAGTACAGTCACGGAGAGACTTAAAACCAATTTTGTCTCATCCCATCAATTTAAAACTTGGTTCATACACTTGCTGTGAAAAAACATTAACTTTGACTTAGCCACGCACAGTCACGGAGAAATTAAAACCCATTTCCCGTTATCCGATCGATCTGAAACTTGGTCGATAGACTTGCTGTGAAAAAGGATTTACTTTAACATAGTCACACACAGTCACGCATAGTCATGCACCGTCACGGAAAAAAAGTTTTAATAAAAACTTTGTTTTATGGGTTAGATTATTTGATTATTTGATTATTTGACAAACCAAACTTTATCGGGATTTATATCATAATTTGGATATTATGCAATTTAAGTCCATTTCATAGGGTCAATCGTCATATGGCCTATACCTTATTTTATTAAAAGTTTACATGTACACACAGAACGACAGACAACGACAAACGAACAGACAGACGGACAGATGAACCTCTAGGTCGACTTAGAAAGTTATTCTGAGTCGATTGGTATAATAAAAGAGTCCAGATCAAATAATTTTTGAAGTTACAATCATCAGCACAAGGTCATCATACCCTAACCCCATAGTGGTATTGGGGATAATAAAAATACTGCATTATTTTTTTCTATATTTGGTTTGTACGAGAATACTATATGTTTTTTAGAAAAATAAGTAACTTTATTAAATACAATCGGTCCGTTTTTAGACCTAGTCCCTATATAAAAATAACATCATATTTGCACGGCACAAGCTAATAACTATAACACAAAATTTTGATATTGTAAGCACTGTGCTGAGAATATTTTAAAATGATCAAATAAACATTTTTAAACTGTATATGATCAAGAAAATATTTGAGAGAAATAAAATTTGTTATTCGGCAGATGCTCAAACGGTAGACACTGATTTTTAATCAAGCTTCTAATATATGGGGAGTTTCATGTCAAGTGGCCCAACTTTTGAAACCGATGTCTTCCGATCGGAATAAAATTTGTACAAAGGCTAGTCCTATTGGATAGTAGGACACAATTTTTTAACAAGATCGATCAAGAAATCTCTGAGTTAGAGGGGGGTCAAAATTTAACATTAAGGCAATCGCGGTAATCGTGTAAATCTTCTGGCGAATCATCTGTTAAGTACTTTAAGTTGATTTCCTTCAACGTCAGTTTAATCAACAGCTGAACCTAGTAACGCCAAGAAAAGATTGACAAAAAAGCAGCAAATAAAGGCGATAAATAAGCTGGATGAAAGACTGGGTATTTAAAAATTTACAAAATTTAAATACTTTATTAGCTACAATAAATTAATTAAAAAATAGTTATGTTATAAATGTATCTAATGTTATTAAGATAAGATTTTATTAAGTTATTTATTTTTTATTTTCATTATTATTATTATTATATCTGTGGTCAGAAGCGATAACCGCCTAAGTCGACTTAAGAACGATCTGAGCTATGTATGCTATAATATTCTACTAAAAACGCTTTATATTTACGTGATCTATCGATCATTATTAAAAAGTTATTAATGAAAACATACTGACCTAAGTCGTAATCAAGCCCCATTACATTTATATAAAACGTAATTTTTCTCGAAAGCATGGTATTCGACGATTTAGGTTGTCTTTGCTATCATGTTCTACTAAAAACGCTTTATATTCACGTGAAATCCCCATTTCTCTAACACTTTTTATTAATAAGTTATTAATGAAAGCATTCTGACCTAAGTCATAATGAAGCCCCATTGCATTTATATAAAAAGCTATTTTTCTCAAAAGCATGACTTAGGCGGTTAATGCTTGTGACCACAGATATATCAATAATATTAATAAGCTAGGTGATTTCCTCTGACCGATATTTTGTTCTCCCATTTTCTCCCGATTTTAACCAAACGTATAGTATTTGAAAGGTATTTCTTTTTAGCCGGTATTTCTTTATTTTGAGTAAATTGCTTTTAAAGTTGCTACTAACACATACATAAAATTATACAATGCTATTTGTGTGTTTATTAAATTTGTTAATTTGTGTTGATTTGTGAATTGGCTATAATGGATTAGCATACTTTTAGGGTCTTTATTTATTGAAAAAATAAAATTTCCTAGAATTTGCGCTCGAATTTCGCGGGCTGGAATCTGCTAGTTAATTTAATTATTATTACAAATTGCAGACGCGTGGGTTTCCACACGCAGGGAGGGAGTAGTCGAAATAAAAGATTTCCTTTCGTTTTCGAAAAAATACAATTTATTTAAATTGGGTTTATTTTCCGTAGAAGTACAGTATATTAAAATTATGATTAAGTGAAGATTAAGTTAACGCTGTAATCGAATGTCAACTCAGTAAAATAGTATACATAGATTATATTATATAAGCGACTATGAATATATAAAAATATAGGCTATGTTTAAAACTTAACGAATATAATTCAATATACAACGTACACCATGTAGGGTATACAAACTACGAAACTATAATTAAATAAAAAATTCATTTTAAATTCAAAATAAGATGGGATTGTTGAACTCGCGTCAACTCAAATAAATAAAAAAAAATCACAATTTTCAATAAATCGCCGATGAAGGTTGAAATGCCAGAAACCGGTCCAATTAAGAATACAATGTAGTTATGAATTTTTGAAATATATTCTCTCTTCTTCTCTACCACGCTCCATTGAAAAAAAATTAGTTTTCAACACTTCTATAGAAAAAAAGGGAGTTTTTTTCCTGAGATTAACATATTGCGGGTATTACAGTATCGAAGGTATAAAAGTTTAGTTAGTTATGTTACATACCGTCGGAAAGGCTAATTTGTCTAGTTTATCAGTATATGCTTTATTTTTAAGGTTTTAGAAGAACTTACACACTAATAGGAAAAAATTAAAATTAGTGCATATGCTAAAAATTGAAAAACCGTTGTCTTGAGTTAAAAAATATTTTGTTTGGTAGATATCCCACTCGCATCCCACTAAGCGACCAAAAAACTCTTAAAGGAAAAAACCTAAGCTTTCCTTTGAGCAAAAAAAAGGGGCCTTTTTCCAAAAAAAAAAGCCAAAAAATTTTTGATTTTGCAAAAAAAGTCACAAAATTTTTTATTTAAAAAAAATAATTTTTAAAAATTTTTTATTTATTTTTTTTAAATTAAAAATATTTTTTCCGAAAAACTGAAGAAATAGCTATCTAAACTATTTGGGGAAATTTTGCTAAAAACAATAGGTAAAAAGTTAAATGTCAAATTTTGACCCCCTCTAACTCAGATAGTTCTGGACCGATCTTGTTGAAAAATTGTGTCTAAACTACTATCCAATAGCCTTCCGATCGGCAGACATCGGTTTCAAAAGTTGGGTCACTTGACATGAAACGCCCCATATGCTTATTTTCTATATCAGTAATTGACCAGCAAAGTTAGATTTAAGACCCTCTCTTGAAACGCATGCTGTAGGATGCATATTTTCCTATACCGAATCTGTTCAAGGTCGTATTTTACAGTCGTTTCGTCATTAGTTAAAATATAACCTATAAAAATTTGTAATTGATAAACAAATAACTTTCTGGCTTCAGTTTTAATCCTTTTGGTTACATCATCGTTCCTAGTCTTAAATCTTTGTATAATCTTAATTTAATTTGTTTTCACACTTTACCAATATAAGTCCAAGTTCTATTAATATTTTTTTTTTCCAAATCCCCCACAACATGTTATGGTGTTTATTAAATTTTCTTTTTAATATTATGGCCAATTTTTAATTCAATAAAAATAAAATTAGGGTCAGATCCAAAACTTTTTCGATATTTCCTCTTTAGTTGTTATCGTTATGTTATTAATCGATAGGACCATGTTTATTTTACCTTATTCAGCCATTAGAGAATTCCAAAATCAACGGTATTATTTTTCAGTATTAATAGAAAATTTCTTTTTAATACACCAATTTTAAATATTGCTATTAAATATTGCCATTTCTCGGCCTGAAGAACAAAGTCTGAAGAAATTCAATTTATTTTTACACACCCTCGGTAACCTTCTAAGGTTAGTGTAATGTTCATTTTGCATGCATGAAATTTTTGCATTCATATGTTATACTTACATACACATATTTGTATAGCTATGCTTTGATTGTGTGTTGTACAAAAAATGCACGTCGATATAGCTTCCTAGGGCATAGACTTATCAGTTCTATACTTTTGAATATTCATTAGTAACGGTCATTATACAACAGCCGTCTATATTCCCATTTATCAGCATTATTATCTCATAGCAACGTTATGTAGTTTTAAATGGAATATTTAAGCTACTCAACTACAAAATTCCATCTCATTTTGATGAATAGAAAAACCTTTTTGGTCTGTTGGGTTGCGTATTTGTGAAATTATGTTTCATGGTAAATTGCAAAGTTCAGTCAGAATTTATAGCTTATTAACAATATCTGTTGTGTTCTCTTTCTACAATCATGGTGTTCCATTTGGAAATTTTTAAAAACTTTGAAATATTTAAAAATTATTTCGAAAACATACCTGCATGTGAAAAAATTTTATTAAATACAAAAAAAAAAAGAACACAAAATATCATTAAAAACTCACAAAGTGCACCTTTTTACCAATGAATTCTGAGTTAGTGGATAAAATCCATTCTTTTATTACATATATTTTAACAAAATTTCGATGTGGTCCGAGATAGAGCATTTGAAGAGCACACAAAGCTACCCAAGTTCAACATTGGAAAAACATTATTTTTAAGAACCAAAAATAGGATTTCAAGAGCTTCAACTCCTTATCGTCCGTGATAAAGTAAAAAAAAAAATCTACACCTAGATATATGATTTATATTGAAAGTAATTTCTTAAATTTCCTATAGAAAGTTAAGGTTGTTTAAGCAACTTTAAACATAAGCTATATCCATGCTGATATTTAGAATAAAGGAAAACACGTGATTCATAGGCCACAACACAATTTTGCATAAAACTTGTCATACACAGACTTTCTGTTATTTAGTCTGTATCGGTATCTGTTTTATATTTACTTCAAAACTCTTTTGATTAAAAACTCATTACAAATTACAGCAGGAGGTTCACTAAACAAAAAAAAAAAAAAAAAAAAAAACATTAACAACTACAAAAAAGCATAACACAACAAGACCAATACAATAAAAAAAAAACAAATAAAGTATTCCAACTAACTTTTACTAGGAGAGAAGTAATTGATTGAAAATTTTTTAGCTTCATTTAACATAACGTTTAGAACGGCGACAAAACGTCTTTTGTTTGATAATATTCGTGCAATAACAGCTTTCCGCTTTCTAATCCGAAAGCCGTTTTCTATAAAACGAAGTTAGAATTTTGTTATTGTTAGTGTATTAGGAGATAATCGTGTACTTAAATTGTAAATCCTAATGTATGCATTCGAGCGACTCGCAACGTTCACTTAAAAAATTGATACAAAAAAGATTTTTTTTTTCAAGAATTACGTAAAACTACACTAAACCAATCATGTGATACCCATATTGAATAAGTTGACCTGGAAAAAATGGAAAGATCTGAAAAACTAACAAAATAGGCCTTTCTAAAAACGGCAAAGCTCGCAAGGTGTCAACGCTAGACCAGATATATGCAGAGGGATTCGCTCTAATATACACATTTACGCTCATCTCTGATTTACTCTGGAACTCTGTATGATTAGTATTTCATTTTATAAAATTATTATTCATTCGTAGAAGTATTAATACAGCAACAAGAATGACATCTATAATATTAATAGGCTAGGCGATTTCTTGTGACTGATGTTTTGTTCTACCGTTTTATCACGATTTTGACCAAACGTATATTATTTGAAAGGTATTTCTTTTTATCCGATTTGCAGATTTACAGATTTTTAAATTTTTTCCTTTATTTTGAGTAAATTGCATTTAAAGTTGCTACTAACACATACATAAAATTATACAATGCTATGTGTGTATTTATTAAATTTGTTAATGTGTTTGTAATAAAAATGAGTTTGTTTTTTGTGTTGATTAGAATACTTTTAGGGTCTTTATTTAATGATAAAATAAAATTTATTAGAATTTGCGCTCGAATTTCGAGGGCTGGAATCTGCTTGTAAATTTTAGATGTCTTCTGGAAAAGTACATTTCTTAAAAAAAGCTTTTTCCTAAAAAACCTTTTTTTAGATTTTTAAATACTTTTTCTAACGTTTTTTTTATATATAAGTGCCTTTTAATAAAGTACCTTTTATAAAAAGTAATTGCGCTTTATATGTATTTTTCCTCAAAAAGTACTTTTTCCTAATAATAACCGTTTCTTAATAAGCTCTTTCTTAAAAAGTATCTTTTCGCAAAAAGTGCCTTTTTTAAATACTTTTTCTAATAATAAGTACCTAATATTATAAAGAACCTTCTATTAAAACGTAAATTTTATTAAAAAGTATTTTTTTTATTAAATAGTACCTTTCCTTAAAAAAATTACATTTTCTTAAAAAGTACATTTTCTTAAAAAGAGTTTTTCTTAAAAATAACTTTTCTAAATATTACCATGTCTCAAAAAATACCATTTTCTTAAAAAGTACTTTTTGTTAAAAAGTACATTTTATTAAGAAGGAACTTTTATTAAAAGGTACTTTTTATTAAAAGAGCCTTTGTTTAAAAAATACATTTTATTAAAATTTACTTTTTCTAAAAAAGTACCTTTCCTTAATAATTACCTTCTTTCCAAAAAAATCATTTCTCTAAAAAAACTTTTCTTAAAAAATATCTTTTCTTAAAGAAGTATTTTTTTTAAATACTTTATCGTACTATTTTTTTAATAAAAGGGCCTTTTAATAAAAACTACTTATTATAAAACGTATTTTCTCTTTAAAACAACCTGTTGTCGAAAAGTAAATTTTCATAAAAATACCATTCCTTTAAAGCACTTTTTCCTAATAATAACCGTTTCCTAATAAGCTCTTTCGTTAGTAAGTACCTTCTCAAAAAAGTGTATTTTTCTAAGTAGTACCTTTTCGCTAAAACTAGCTTTTTTGAGAAAATACCTTTTCCTAATAAGTACCTTATGCTATAAAGTACCTTCTATTAAAAAGTACCTTTTATTGAAAATTATCTTTTATTACATAGTTTCTTTTATTAAAAAGTACCTTTAATTAAAAAATACCTTTTATTAAAAAGTATCTTTTCTTAAAACTGGGAACTATTTTTAAAAGAATTCCTGTTTTTAAAAACATAAATGTTATTAAAAAGTAAATGTTATTAAAAAATTACTTTATATAAAAAAGTATCTTTCATTAAAAAGATCCTTTGGTTAAGAAGTACCTTTTATTAAAAAGTACCTTTTATTAAAAAGTACCTTTTATTAAAAAGTACCTTTTATTAAAAAGTACCTTTTATTAAAAAGTACCTTTTATTAAAAAGTACCTTTTATTAAAAAGTACCTTTTATTAAAAAGTACCTTTTATTAAAAAGTACCTTTTATTAAAAAGTACCTTTTATTAAAAAGTACCTTTTATTAAAAAATATTTTTTATTAAAAAGTACCTTTTATTAAAAAGTACCTTTTTTTTAAAAGTACCTTTTATTAAAAAGTACCTTCTATTAAAAAGTACCTTCTATTAAAAAGTACCTTTTATTAAAAAGTACCTTTTATTAAAAAGTACCTTTTATTAAAAAGTATCTTTTACTGAAAAGTACCTTTTATTAAAAAGTACCTTTTATTACAAAGTACCTTTTATTAAAAAGTACCTTTTATTAAAAAGTACCGGCTTAAGTCTAGTTTAGGGGCGATGCACCGATCGGTTCAAAATTTTTACCACTTATAAAACTTTTTAATGTGATTCCAGGGAAATATTTTTTTTTGTCGGTCGAGCCTATTTTCCGGGTTATGGACCCCCAAAGTTTTGATATAGACTACTGTATAACTTTGTTATGGTTATATATTAACTTAATAAAAGGTAGGTCCACAAGCTTTATTTTGATGTATCTCATGGCAACTTAACCCTTTCAGAACCGGATATATTTGGTATTTTATCTTCATTTTTAAGGCTTTTTGAAAAATTTATTCCTAATTCTAGCCTGCTGCGCTTTAAAACAACACAACAAAATTCTTTATCCGTCCTATTAAGAAAATTTTTTAGAAAAAATCGCGCGATTTTTTCTAAAAATTTTCGCCTGCGGCGCTTTAAAAGGAGACAACTAATTGTTTATATTTTTTAAAACAACACAACAAAATTCTTTATCCGTCCTATTATGAAAATTTTTTTGAACAAATCGCGCGATTTTTTCTAAAAAATTTTCGCCTGCGGCGCTTCAAAATGAGACAACTAATTGTTTATATTTTTTAAAACAACACAACAAATTTTTTTGTTGAAAATTTTTTAAATCAATAAAGTTGCCACAATTTAAAAAAATTATATAAATTTTAACTACCTTCGAAATACAAATATATTTTCCAAAAAGCATTACAAATATGACTAAATATATAAAATAAATACACAAATAAAATAATAAAATATTAAAAATCCATAAAATATCAATATATTTTTTAAAAAGCATAAAAATGTAGATAAAATACCAAATATGTCCGGTTCTGAAAGGGCTAAGTTGCCATGAGATACATCAAAATAAAGCTTGTGGACCTACCTTTTATTCAGTTAATATAAAACCATACATGACATACGTCTATTTATGAGATAATCCCATATTAAAAAAAATACTCTCTCACAAAAATGCAAAATTTGCAATAGGTTCATAATGGGTTAATGGATTTCAAATTTTAAAACACCACATAGAAGGTACTCAAATAAGCTTCCCAACGATATATATATTGTCGAAATCCGATACTAAATAACAAAGTTATACAGTAGTCAATATCAAAACTTTGGGGGTCCATAACTGGGAAAATAGGCTCGACCGACAAAAAAAAAATATTTCCCTGGAATCACCCCAGAAGCCCCTACCCCCTCCAAAAAAATATCGGGGCATCGCCCCTAAACTAGACTTGTACCAAAGTACCTTTTATTAAAAAGTACATTTTATTGAAAGGTGCTTTTAGGGAAAAGTACCTTTTCTTAATAAGTACCTTTTCTTAAAAAATACTTTATTCTAAAAAGTACATTTTATTAAAAAGTACAGTTGCATCAAAAAATTCCTTTTTTAAAAGGTACCTAGTATTAAAAAGTACCTTTTCTTGAAAAAGTCCCGTGTTTAAAAAGTACTATTTGCTCAAAATTAGCTTTTGTTTTTTAAAAAGTGTGTTCTTTTAAAATTACCTTCTACTACATTTGCTTTAAAAGTATTTAGCTCTTCTAAAAAAATTACCTTTCCTTAAAAAGTAACCTTTCATAAGAAACTACCTTTTTGGTGAAATTTTCTTAGAAAAGTACGTTTTGTTAAAAAGTAAATTTTCTTAAAAAAGCACATTCTGTGAAAACGTACCTTTTCTTAAAAAAGAATTGTTTTAAGTAGGTTTTCGTAAAAACAAACTTTTCTTAAAAGTGCCTTTTCATAAAATGTACATTTTCTTAAAAAGTACCTTTTTATAAGTACCTTTTATTAAAAAGTACCTTTTATTAAAAAGTAGCTTTTATTAAAAAGTTCCTTTTATTAAAAAGTAACTTTTATTAAAAAGTACCTTTTATTAAAAAGTACCTTTTATTAAAAAGTACCTTTTATTAAAAAGTACCTTTTATTAAAAAGTACCTTTTATTAAAAAGTACCTTTTATTAAAAAGTACCTTTTATTAAAAAGTACCTTTTATTAAAAAGTACATTTTATTAAAAAGTACCTTTTATTAAAAAGTACCTTTTATTAAAAAGTACCTTTTATTGAAAAGTACCTTTTATTAAAAAGTACCATTTATTAAAAAGTTCCTTTTATTAAAAAGTACCTTTTATTAAAAAGTACCTTTTATTGAAAGGTACTTTTAAGGAAAAGTACTCTTTCTTAATAAGCACCTTTTCTTAAAAAATACCTTATTATAAAAAGTACCTTTTACTAAAACGTACAGTTTCATTAAAAAGTACCTCTTTTAAAATGTACTTTTTTAAAAGTACCTTTTCTGGAAAAAGTCCCTTTTTTGAAAAGTACTAATTTCTCAAAATTAGCTTTTGTTTTTTAAAAAAGTGTGTTCTTTTAAGATTACCTTCTACTACATTTTCTTATAAAGTACCTCTTCTTAAAAAATTACCTTTCCTTAAAAAGTAACCTTTAATAAGAAACTACCTTTTTGGTGAAATTTTCTTAGAGAAGTACGTTTTCTTAAAAAGTACATTTTCTTAAAAAATTACCTTTTCTGAAAATGTACCTTTTAGAAAAGAATTTTTTTAAGTAGGTTTTCGTAAAAAGAAACTTTTATTAAAAAGTGTCTTTTAATAATATGTACATTTTCTTAAAAATTACCATTTTATAAGTACCTTTTATTAAAAAATACTTTTTGTTAATAATTACTTCTGGCTATAATGACCTTCTATTAAAAAGTAGCTTTTCATAAAAAATACACTTTCTTAAAAAATAAATTTTTTTTAATAGTACCATAATGTACCGTGCATTAATAGATAAATTTTCTAAAATGAGAGGCTGTTCTTAAAAAAGTATATTTTAGTAAAAGAGCAGTTTTTCTTAAAATAGTAGCTATTCTTAAAAAGTAAGTTTTTTTTTTTAAAACCTTTTCTTTAAATAGTACACAACTTAAAAAGTTCCTTTCTTAAAACATTTTCTTTTCTTTTTAAAATACGTTTTCTTCAGAGAGCACCTGTTCCTAAAAAATTTGATTTTTTTATATGTAATTATATGGAATTATCTTTACTTAAAAATTTATCTTTCTGTATAAAGTACATTTTCTTAATAAACTTCAAAAACGGATTTTTTTTTAAATAAGTACATTCTCTTTAAAAAGAGCCTGTTCTTAAAAAAGTATCTTTTTAAATAGAAGCAAATTTTGCCAGAAAAGTACTGTTTCATAAAAAGTACCTTTTAAAAAAATCATTTTTCTTAAAAGAGTACTCTCCTTAAAATTTACTTTTTCTTAAAAAGAAGATTTTCTCAAAAAATACCTTTTCTTAAAAAGTGAATTTTCTTAAAATGTACCTTTTCTTAAAAAGCTCTTCTGGTAAAAAGTACATTTAAAAAAAAAAAAGTTTTCTTTTAAAGCATCTTATTTAAAAAAAATTTTTTCCATAATTTTTCATCGGGCACCAAAGGTGGCTTGTAGCAAATTATTTTTAAAATATTAATCATTCATTTAGGGTTCAGTGTTACTGTGTTCGAAGCTTATTAACATTCTCGGAATTTGTTGAAAGGAATATATTTGATAATAGGAAACTTGCCTGGTACTTGTTATTTATTCTTTTTATTTTTTACATCTATGAAAGTAAGAGTCGGTAAAGCCTCACAACACGCTACCTGGCATATTATAACTTAGTTCTAATAGTTTGTGAATAGACAAAAAAAGCATAGCTTTAATTTTATTTAAATTATCGTGTATTGGTGGAATGAAAATATTTTAAAATTCTTATCTGGGGACTAGGTCCAAAAACGATTCATCAATAACATAACAAACCAACATTCAGTCAAATTTTCAGCCCCCAAAGAAGTTCATTGCATTCTCACAAAAAGAATAAATTTAAAACGTTGAATAACAAAAAATGGAATTATTTTTTTGAAACCAGAAAATTATTTAAGGCCGGGATGAGTTTTCAAAGTGCGGTATAATATTTCAAAATGCTCCTCTGGATATTCATGGTAAAAATTTATCTCAAGTATACAGTTGTTTTCTTTATGTTATTCAAATAAGTTTTAGTCCAAATTAATGAAATGTTTAATTTTTTTTAAAATAAAAGTATAAAAAATATTTACATATTTTAAATTAATCCTATTAAGAAATTTATAAAAGAAAAAGTTTATTCATCTTTTAATCGTTTAAAATTTATAACAATTACTTTTTCTTTTAAATTACACGCGTAATTATTTCTAGAATACTCGAACAAAGGTTATTTATGTGGGTACCCTAAAATGTTGTTTTTTTGTTTAAGCCCTAAAACAGTCGCATAAACATGCCTAAATCTAGTTTATGAACAGGCTTTCTTTGTACAAACAACAGTTAGATAAACAAACAGAAACGAAAATAAATTACATTTTAGACATTAATTTCAATTGTTTAAAAAAACAATATTTTTTGGTGTTCTATATATGTGCACTATGTTCGAAAAATAGGAAGATTTTTTATGCAAGATTCTTTGATTAGGAATTGAAAAATAAATTTTTAAAACCTCAGGACATTAAGTATTTTTAGAAAATGTATTTCTGGTTTTCAAGCCTTTACGGTCACGTGTAGCTGACTGCAAATTTAGAACTATAAAACTTATGAAAGAATGATTCTTTATTAAAATTTAGCTCTTTGAAAATTTGCGAAAACTCGGCAAATTTTTGACCATAGTCTTGTTATGTTTTTATATGGTCCGTGATCGTTGGCTATTGTTTGTCATGAATTTTCTAGTATTAATTCTAATGCAAATGCGTTAAACACTGTGTCACGCACATAAAATCCCACTTAAAAACTCAAAATACGACACTAAACTCAATTCAACACGCATTTCAGTGATAACAATTGACATTAATAGAGAAATTTGTAATTAAAATTTTACTAAATAAAACCAACCCGCTTGGACACATGCACATAATACTTGTTGTTGTTGTTGTTGTTTACTAACTACATACAAAATCGATGCATCAGTTGTGGCATTTGTCCATGAAGCCTGCATGCTGATTTTTTTTTTTTTAAATTAAAAACCAACATAATTTACCTGCAATTAAGAATAAATTGCAATGAGAAATATTGCACAACATGAATTGTGTATTATCATTTTAAATGGTGTCATTTTAATCATATTTAAAAAAAAAAAAAAAAAACGATATTCTATTTACATATTTTTCAGAGTTAAACTAGAAGTACTCAAGTATTTATTTCTAGCAAGTATCTCTCTGCCACATAAGCAATTTAGTTTTATTTAACATAATCTGAAAAATTGTTTGTCTGAATGGTTAAATTAAATGTTCATGAAAATATTAAACCAAATGGTTCAGATTTCTCTAAAAATTTTAATCTTGGATCCAACTTTGCTGAGGCAATAACAGGATATCTATATATGGGGGATTTCATGTCAAGTGCACCAACTTTTGAAACCGATGTCTTCCGATCGGCATGAAATTTGCACCAAGGTTAGTCCTATTGGTTAGTTCTATTGTTCAGATTGAAATGTTGCAAATAACTCTTTCAGGTTACAGATAACCATTATCTTCTGTTATTTTGTCTAGTTTCTCAGTATAAGTTTTATTTGTAAGGTTTTAGACAAAAATCGGAAAAAATTCAAAATAGTGCATTTGTGAAAAATTGAAAAACCGTAGTCTTGAGTTACAAAACATTTTTTTTGATAGATATCCCACTCCCATCCCACTAAGCGACCAAAAAGCTCTTAAAGGAAAAATCCTAAGCTTTCTTATGAAAAAAAAAAAAAAAAAAAAAAAATGCCCTTTTTGAAAAAAAGGCAAAAAATGCTTTAATTTAGCAAAAAAAAGTCTACAAGTTTTTTATTTTTTTTTTAAGTATTTTTTTCCGGAATACTGAAGAAATAGCTATCTAAACTCTTTGGGAGAAAATTTTCTAGGAACAATTGGTAGTAAGTTACATGGATGAGAAAAAACACCTGTTTGGCCAAAATGTCAAATTTTGATCCCCTCTAACTCAGAGAGATCTGGAGCGATCTTTTTGAAAAATTGTGTCTAAACTACCATCCAATAGGACTAACCTTGGTGCAAATTTCGTCCCGATCGGGAGAAATCGGTTTCAAAAGTTGGTGCACTTGACATGAGTTTGACATTAATAGGTGGCTAAACCATTGGACCGATCGTCTTGAAATTTTCACCGTATGTAAGTTTGTATCGGGAAAGTAAAAAAGGCAATATTTTTTTAATCTATGAAGTGGGCGTTGCACCTTCCATTAGCGTGGCCCTTAATAAAAAAAGTGTTCAAACTGTTGGTCTCACCCCCTAGAAATATGCGAATAGCAAAAAAACTGAGAAATACAAAATTTTGGGCAATCAAAAAACGTTTAGTCGTGGCGCAAAGCCATTGAAAATTTCAAGTGTGTTTATATGGGGAAAATATGACTTTTTTCAGATTTTACGAAAATTTCATTCTATAGTTTAATTTTTCCGACAAGCTGTTAAACAATTCAGAATCAGTATTAAATTATCCCTTCAAAAGGCTATAAAACTTCAAAATCGAATAAAACCTCGCCAGGAAATAGCAAATGCCCCAGACCACTTTTGTGCCAAAAAAAAAAAACTAGGTCATGATGATGGCATATTTTCAACTTTGAGAAATTGATTTAAGCCATCATTCTTTTTTGGTCTATATACTTACAAGTACTCAGATATGATGTATTGTTTTACTACCACGTTGTTAACGTATTGCCCATTGAGACCGAAAATTGGAAATTTTTTTGATAAAATTTTTAAAACTCCTTTTTCAAGTTTGAAAAAATTTTCTTAAACAAAATTTAAAAAACTGGATCTATCACTTTAAGATTTTATTAAATACATGTTGCGGATTAACTGTGTGAATTTTTAAGTAAATCCCTCTGCCACAATTTTTTTGACAAGGAATTTATTTTTGCGGATTTCGAGAAAAATTGGATTTTTGTGAAATATTCTGTAAATGTACTCTTTCTAAATACTTTGTATCAAAAATTCATCACTTTTCTACTTTTAAATGTTATGTTTTATCCTAACAGCCTAGGATTTCGGAAAAATATAATATGACTCCCTTAACCCTTTTGGAATTGGGGTCACATATGACCCCAAACTAATAAAAGACAATTTATGTAAAAAATTCAAATATTTTGTAAGTGCTGTCCAATTTTTAGATGCGTCACTTAAAATGTAATAACCAGATGTGTAGAAATCCGAGAACGTTAACCCATTATTTGCCAAGGCCAGCTTTGGATTTTAAGATATTTTAAATTAAAAATGACCTAAAACGAGTTTTTCTAATAAACTCGTTGATACCACTGTTTAGAATTTAGGAAAAATAATTCGGTTAATTTTTATTTATTTAACCCTTTAGTGCTCCTGATATCAAAATTATCCATTGTTATATATCTCTGGTGCAATTATCTGCTTATTGCTCGCGAATATAAATTAAAACAACTTAAGTCATATGTCTAAAAAATAGGACGTTTTTTGAAATTCACTTTGATTTAATTTTGTAATTTATTCCATTAAGAGTAGTATTAATTTAATATTACCTTTAATATATATTATTATATTTGAAAGTTACTTTTATTTAATAAACTATTTAAAACTGGGAAATAAAATGGTAGAAGTTTCAAAACATTGAAGATAATATAAAGCGACCGATTATAAAAAATCAAAAAATCATTATAAGTAATGGCGTCTTCACCGATTGACCTGAAAATTTTTTTTGGCGTTTTTTTTTATCAATATCCACCAAATTGGTGGGTGAGACAGCAAGAAATTCAACTATTACTTTATTACATAAAGTAATTTTATAACAAAATTGGTTAAAAGTTGTTTTAATTTATATTCGCGAGCAATAAGCAGATAATTGCACCAAAGATATATCACAATGGATTATGTTGATCCCAGGAGCACTGAATGGTTAAATAAATAAAAATTACCCGAATTATTTTTCTTAAATTCTCAATAGTGGTATCAGCGAGTTTTATAGAAAAACTCGTTTTAGGTCATTTTTATTTAAAAATATCTTAAAATCCAAAGCTGGCCTTGGCAAATAATGGGTTAACGTTCTCGGCTTTATCCCAAATTTTTGGAGCGAAACTTCTACACATTTGGATATTATATTTTAAGTGTCGCATCTAAAAATTGGACAGCACTTACAAAATATTTGAATTTTTTTAATAAATTGTCTTTTATTAGCTTGGGGTCATATGTGACCCCAATTCCAAAAGGGTTAATGGAGTCATGTTATTTTTTTCCGAAACCCTATGCTATTAAGATAAAACATAACATTTAAAAGTAGAAAAGTGATGAATTTTTGATACAAAGTATTTGCAGTAGAGTACATTTACAGAATATTTCACAAAAATCCAATTTTTCTCGAAATCCGCAAAAATAAAATCCTTGTCAAAAAAATTCTGGCAGAGAGATTTACTTAAAAAATCACACAGTTAATCTGCAACATGTGTTTAATAAAACCTTAAAGCTATAGATTCATTTTTTTAAATTTTGTTTAAGAAAGTTTTTTCAAACTTGAAAAAGGAGTTTTAAAAATTTTATCAAAAAAAATTCCAATTTTCGGTCTCAATGCGCAATAGGTTAACAACGTGGTAATAAAACAATACTTCATATCTGAGTACTTATAAGTATAGAGACCAAAAAAGAATGATGGCTTTAATCAATTTCTCAAAGTTGAAAAAAATGCGATCAAATTTCATGACCTAGTTTTTTTTTGGCACAAAAGTGTGGGGCATTTGCTATTTCTTGACGAGGTTTTATTCCATTTTGAAGTTTTATAGCCTTTTGAAGGGATAATTTAATACTGATCCTGAATTATATAACAGCTTGTCGGAAAAATTAAACTATAGAACGAAATTTTCGTAAAATCTGAAAAAAAGTCAAATTTTCCCCATATAAACACACTTGAAATTTTCAATCGCTTTGCGCCACGACTAAACGTTTTTTGATTGGCCCAAAACTTTGTATTTCTCAGTTTTTTTGCTATTCGCATATTTCTAGTGAGGTGAGACCGACAGTTTGAACACTTTTTTCCCTCCATATAACGAAGGCCCACCCTAACCTCCCATATATAAAAAAAATTTTAACATAATATATCTGGAGCTCTATGTCAGTAAGAGTGCCGAGTGTAGGAGTACATAAGTTAGTAATGTGAAAAGTCGGGCTAAAAATGGGCGGCATCAAACAAGTTGGCGTGGCACCTACCATACATGGTAAATACATATCATCATATATCTAGAGAACTGCGATGGCCAGAGTCTTGAAACTTTATGCACGTTAATTGGTTGTTAATGTAGGTAGTCCTCCCAAAAACGGGCGGGATTGGATTAGTGGGCGTGGCAGCTCCCAAAAAAATTATCTGGATTACCATAAACCCGACAGTCTTGAAACTAGGTGTGAGCTCACGAGTGATGAGTGTGAGAAGTTACGTGAAGAATGGGTGCGATCAAACCAGTGGGCGTGGCATCTCCCATACATGGTAAATGCATATCATATTAATTAACAACAAAAATATTCAGTAGAATAAGTTATATGGCAAAATAACGTTTGCCGTGTCAGCTAGTAAGGTATAGAGATAAACCAAATTTGAATGGTATTGTTAAACATTTGTGGCATGCAGATATAAAAAATATATATCTGATTTTATTTTTATATGAGGAATAGGTCAAAAAATTTACCGATTATGACCATATTTTATAAGGCCACTCACTTTTCTCAAAAACATATGTAGATCAACTTTAAAAAAAAATCAATACAGAATACAAATTTTGTTTTTGATAGATTTAAGTGAATATCGGGAATTAGCTTAATATGGAGACTATGCGTAAAATTGTTCCTACGTTGTTTAATTTTGGACAACTGATTAGTGTAGGCATGTCAAACTCATTTCAGTGTGCGGGCTAAATTCTTCGAAAATTGTAGTTCAAACCCTCTTGTATTATAGATATATATTATGTCCTGTGGCCCCAATTGGAAACAAAGGGCCACAAAAATAATGTGGTTTCGTTAATAGTATAGTTTTAGGACAAAGCGACTGACTGGGCCACCTTCTCCGATCCTAGTGTTGGGGCTGCCAACAACCTCAAGGCAGGTTAGAAATAATTGAGTTTCAGTGAGAAACACCTACTTACCTGAGACGCAGTGGTGTTAACATGTCATTCAGGTTAATCAATTGAGCGCCTTCTCACTTTAGCTGCCCCCAGACGGGAGCCTGGGCGACATTACCGGGGGCTACTTGGTATTAAAATGGAAGTAGTTAGCTGCTTGGGAAATTCAAATAAGAGGAATCGCTTCAGAGAGCTTTGCACACAAGTGCACCTCCTTTGATAAATTTTTTCTTTTTGTTTGTATTTTGTGATTGAGTGAATTTATTTGATCATACAATAAAGTTATGAGCATGTTTCTACCCTGCAGGTTAAAAATTGAGTTGACGGTGATGCCCAGTAATGTCAACTGAGAAAGCCAAATCTTGTATCCAATTAACATCTTTTAGTTCAGGGGATTCATTATCTTCAATTTCTTAAAAAAAGTACGATCTCGATCAGCAGTTGTAAAAATATTCTTAAAACTTTATGACTTGAAAGTTAGCGAACTGCAGTATAATATGGCAAATCTTCATAATCAGATTCGACATCTTTAAGCAATGACGTAAATTCCCGATGGTTTAATCCGCGTGCTCGAATTAATTAAATTTTCGAACTTTTTTTAAATACATTATCAATTTTAATTACTTTTGAACAAAAGACTTCTGGTGAATAATGCAATGGATGTGTTGCACAGATTTGTTGTGTTGAATTTTAATATAAGCTTTTATAGAAGAGGTCCCATAAGTCGCCAAAGATACCAAGTTATTTATTGGAAAATCATATCTTTTAATAGCAATCATAAGAAAATATCTTCTCTTGTTGTTGTAACATGCATTGGAATTACTTCTAATAGCTCTTCAGTTATTTTCATATTCCCGTCACAACCTCGAATAAAAACGGCTAACTGGGCTGTATCATTTAAATCAGTACTCTAACCAATTGCAATTGAAAACGCTTCAAAATTTAATGCAACTGAGTGAAATTGGCCTCCTAAATTTGAAGCAATGTCAGTTACTTTATTCGGAACTATACTTCGGGATAAACTTATGCTTTTAAGTTTATTTACCAAATCGGGCCTCTTCAGCTGCTATTATTAAACATTCACTAATAAATTCGCCTTCCGTAAATGGTTTCGATTTTTTTGCAATTAACTTTGATATCCGACATGTTGCTTACACAGCGGCCACATTTTCTACAATTAGTTTAGTAAAAATGATTTGTTGTTTGCGAAGAACTGCCTTTAATTCTATAAACTTTTTCTCACGCATTCTTCCAATGATATTTTTATATGCTTCTTTATGGAAATTATTAAGTGTTTTGATATTGAATTCCTTAACATCGAAATAGTTCGTCGGCTTATTAAGCACACTGTTTTACCTTTGCCTTGAATGAAAAAATATTTTATCACCCAATTTTCTTGCAAACAACGATGCTCGCTTACAATCGATCGTTTTTTACTGGGACTTGGCTCATCATAAATTGAAGGTTTTAAAACTGAAATACTGTAATACTAAAATAAATGCATATTTCTCATAAGAAACAAAATGCAGATGAAACTTACCGGATTAGAATTACAGTGTGACCTCAATGAAGTAGTTGCAATAATCAACTCTATATTTTATAAGGCGCTATTTATTCTTTATTTATGTATAAGCTTTCCACAATTCGTAATTCCACTCTCACTATCGCTTAACGAATAATGTTTGACATGCCTGGATTAGTGGGTATAATAGACAGACACACACGAACTTCTATCGATATATATACATAAGATAATTTGGAATATACTACAATTTTGGTCGGCCTGGTAGAGGTTATTTGAATGGGGGCTAAGTCTGAATATGCGCCGATTTTCTTCAATTTCAATGTAGTAGTCGTATGGTCGAAAAGATCTTACGTAATAAATTTCACAAAAATTGCGACCTGTAGTTTAATTACAACTAGCAGATTTCAGCGCTCGAAATTCGATTGCAAATTCTAGGAAAATCTATTTTTTCTTTTAAAAAGAAACCCTAAAGGTATGCTTCACAATTCAACTCATTTTAAATGAAGAAAACAAACTCAACACATTAACACAAACAACACATTAACAAATTTAATAAACACTCACATAATGTATAATTTTATGTATCTGTTAGTAGCAACTTTAAACTATCATAATCCAAAAATATGTTCCAGTCAAAGAAAATCTGTAAATCTGGTAAACAGCTAAAAAGAAACTGTGAAACTTACATCGGTCACAAGAAATCGCCTTGCCTATTAATATTATAGATATTAACATGGAGTCGATCGGTTTAATAAAAGGTGGACCTATGTGAAAGATTTTTGGTAGTGGCAAACATCAGCACAAACTCATTATATCTTTCCCACATAGTGGTGTAGGGTAGAAAAATTTATGTTTCGTAACATCATTTCTTGAATAAAATCGATTTCGGTGACACTGCACTGACTTCCAAGAAATCTGAAAAAATTCTAAAAAATATTTTAGACCATTGAAATTCATATTCCGGTCTAAGAGTTGCAAAAATAAAAACAAAATAAAAACATTTTTATTTCAGAATATTGATTTTCAGAAATTATCAAATGTAATTCAAAAATTATCAAATGTATTTCAGAAATTATGAATTGAGTTTCCGAAAAAGAATCTGAATACTATAGAAAAACATATTTTTTAAGCTTTCACTTAATTTGTAAAATTTTTTTTTGTAAACAATGCATGTTTTTTTTCGAAATCTTGCAGTGTTCATGTTCATTAATTTGCATTTTCTTCACATCCATTTTTCTTTCCGCACCCGAAAATGTATTATCTTCTTAAGAAGAAGTTAGCAATTTTATTTAAAAATAAAAAGTTTAACTATAAAAATTTTAAATTGGAATTTTAAATTTACTCGTTTTACAGTCGAACTGATCCAAGTCAAGAAATAGCGAACCAAAATTCCATTATATAACTTTCAGCATTTTCTTTTCATTACTTAAAATTTTCTAGTTTTAAAAATTGTTTTAATTTTGTGTTTTCACTGAAATGTTTTTAATTTCAAATACTGCTACAACACATCATGCTTTAAAAATATTTAGTATTTTATTTAGGCTCTTGGCTCTTTTCTATTTTAAAGTTTATTGTAAATTTATGCAAATGAGCAAAATACGAGTATTTGTAAAATCATAAATTATAATACATATTTGATAAAATTGTAAATTTTATTATTTACTGCATTTTGTTTTATTTTTCCACCATGTTAGCGTTTATGTGATTGTTATTGTTTTATGTATTTACTAAAGGCGTTCATAACCATTTAAGCGTTTGAACTATTTAAAAATACATGGTTGTACAATTATTTGTGCTATATTTTTTAGTTGAAAATATCCAAATTAGAAAACAAATTTGTATATGGAAACTTTTGGTGAGAGATTTAGATTTTTGTAATATTCTTATTAGATAAAAAAAATGCTTTTACTCGAACCCGACCATTATCACTATTAGTTATTTAAATTTTAATTAAAATAAATAATAACATTTAACAAATAAAAATTATCTATTTAAATAAAAGCAAAACAAACCAGTAAGAAAATTATAGTCGGTATAGACTGATTATACGACACCCTAACCCTGATTGAGAGATCCTATCTCTTCGGCCCAACTAAGTGGATATAGAAAATAAGCATAAAACAAATTTGAGTGGCATTGTTATTAATTTTTTGGCTGCAGATATGAAAAAGTTCATATCGGACGCTATATTTATATGGGGACTAGGACGTAAAATGGACTGATCCTGACCATATTTGGTCTAGTCAAGGTCGGGAAGCAGCTCTATGTGGGGCCGACGACTAAGAATTTTCCTATATGGATTATTTTTGGACTACTGATTAGTGGATATAAGAATCACATACAAACCCAATTTGACTGCGATCTATATGATAATTTGGTTCTTATGGCAATTTATGGCGCTTTCATAGGGTACATTTGTATGGGGACTAGGTCTCAACATGGACCGAATTTCACCGGTTTTAATAGCGTTCTGTAGTTTGATTACAAGGTTTACATGGACACACAGACGGACGGACAGACGGACAGACAGACGAACGGACGGATATCGCTACATCGACCCAGAAAATGATTCTGAGTCGATCGGTATAATAAAAGATGGGTCTAGGTCTGTTTTTTCGCAGTACACGATCCAGAACACGAACTTAAAGTATAACTGAACTTGAAACTGTTTTTTGTTCATGTTCTGTTTCTTCACAGTATACGTACCAGAACACGAACTTAAAATAAAGCTACACTCGAATCTGTGTGGTTTATGTGTGTTCGAAACAAAAAATACGTAATAGAAAAATGTTCGTTTAGATAACGAAATATTAAAACGAAACACAGTCATGATGTGTTCGGCACCATACAAAATTTAGAAACACACATAATTGATATGAAAATAGAAAATGTGTTTGTTGGTCTGAGATATGTTTTTTACATATATGAACGAGTTTTTTATTCAGTGTGTGTTTTTTCTGAACTCTGCATAAATCTATCAGAAAACAAAAATATTGCACAGATTTTCCCCGAATCTGGTTTGCATATGTTTTTGCAAAAAATAAGTGACCTCACGAAATATAGCCAGGATCAGTCCGTTTTTCGACCTAGTAGTGTCTATATAAGTGTAGCATCCGATATGAAACTATTCATATTCAAAGGCAACAAAATTAATAATAATGCCACTCAAATTTGGTTTAAGCTTTTGGTATAGGGTATCGTAGAGTTGGCCTAGACCGAATATAGTTTTCTTTCTTGATTTTTTTTAAATTGATCTCAAATTTTTGCTTTTTATTAATCATTTCGTTAAACAACTAACCTTGCCTACATTATAAAAGTCCTTATTTGTACCGTAGTTCTTATTTGAACTTTGAAATCTTACATATTTCAAATGTGAAGAAACAATCGAGATTTTTAAATATCACTTTTTAATATATTCCATCACATAATTTTGATCATTAGATAATGACGTCTGACCTTCCGCAAATCAAATTTTGGTATATATTATTTTAAAGGATATCGAAGGCCTTTAATAAAGAGACTTAAATTTTTTTTAATGTTTTTTGCCACTTTCCACGGCGCCACATTTTAGTAGATCTTAAAATTAGATGCCCAGAATATTTCTTAGTATGTTAAAATGGAGCAATTATGGCAAATTCTTATCAAATTCTAGATGAGAAAACTAATTTTCTTAAGAGATTTAAATTCAAAAATCCTATTGGTTCGAATTAATAAAGATGACTAGATATAGCTCTCGAAAAAATCCGAATATTCTGACCAATACAGCCCTATAGAATTTCTAAAAGTTTAGTATTAAGATCGTTAATTCGGTAATCTGATGGCTGCTGCACTTTATAAGGTGAATTAGCCATTTTCATGTTAATTTTTCTAGGAATATGATTTCTATATACATTTGTTTTATATAAAAACCTAATTTTTTATTTAATAATTCTTTTTAAAAAATTATTTTTTTTATTTTTCCTTTCTTGTGTTGAGGAACCCTGTTTAAAATAGCAAATTTATTTTTACAGCCACTTTAATTGTAGCTGGGTTTATTGTGTTTTAGCTATAATTGTTCGAAGTGCAGTTGTTTATATTTTGATTTTATTTTATGATTAACACTTTTAACACAAAAATCGACTATTATCATATTGTTTAATTTCAATACATGCAATGTTTTAGTTTTTTTAGAATATGTTTTGGTGATTTATGTTAAAAAAAAAAAACCATTGTGTGCAGTATTCATATTTTTTTATAATAAATTATCATTAGATTGTCCCTGTTTTTCCTTTTTTTGAAAATTATATGGAAGTTATAAATCATACATTCGCGTTTTATTTAAAAGAAATGTGGCCTTAAAGTAAATTTATCGAAAATATACTAGAAAGAGATATTACGTTTTAATCCATGAACAACATTTATATAGGAATAAAGAAAATTTTTTATCTGTAACTATGATCATATAAAGTACCAGAGTTACCCATTACTCCAGTGTTGAGCTACTCGAGCTGATCGAGTAAAAGTTAAGACATGCCGATTAAAACTGCACTATAAGCGAACATCTACTGGAAAAAGATCTGCCACTTCCTATACAAATTTTTGAAAATTTTCTCTTATATCAAGTTTGATGTAAATTTTAAAATTTTCTACATTGTTTTTCCAATTGGCGCCTTATTTAGCGCTTTACATATTTCCTTTTCAGTGCTTTTAGCACTTTTTAGATACAAGGTCATGTGAAACAATATTTTACTTATTTGAAAAACTTCCTCCAAACTTAAACTTTTTGGTCAAAAAGACTCATATTCGTCAGTAACAAAGATTCCGGTGTGCCAAGAAAAACTCGGTTGGTAGCACCAACCAGATAACTCTTAATAAAGCAGTGTACACCAAAAAGTGAATCAGGCATTCGAAGCCCAAAAGTGCGAACCACACTAAGCTATTTGATGACTTATATCGGTTATTAAAAATTTCACTTACGCTGAAATTTGATTATTTGGAGGATAAAATAGATCCAGTACTTAATGAAATTTGCTATCATAGTTTTAAAAAGTCCTGTTTTGACTAAAATATTTTAGAATCAGATAAACAATTACATCAAGCAAAAGTTAATTAAGTTCACAAAATGTTTTATTTATGAGCTGAGAGCCGAATGAATTATCATAGAATTTTAAAACAAAAAAAAAATTTTTTTTTAAAAGGTCTGCAGATGTTATTATGAAATAATAAAAAAATCGAAATGTACGAACATTTTATGGACAATTTTAAACTGCATAAAATGAAAAAGAGAGACAGAACTATTTTATTTTGAACTGGAGTACATAACTGCAAAAACTAAGTCAATGAATTTCCGTTTCTTAAATTATCAAGTTTTGCTATAGATATATTGACCTTTGGTACTCAAGGTCTGAAGTCGAATGAGTGTTCAGTGCATTAAAAATAGAATAAGGAATAGAATGTCTCTAAAATCTGTAAATTCTTTAATATACATCAAATATGGACTAAAGATTAAATTTGTCCGTTGTTGCATTATTTACAAAACTCCATCAAATGTTTCTATTAAAATTAATTATTTTCAAAATTTGATATTAAAAGATGAGGAACATAATTATGGGGGATTTCATGTCAAGTGCACCAACTTTTGAAACCGATGTCTTCCGATCGGGATGAAATTTGCACCAAGGTTAGTCCTGTTGGATAGTAGTTTAGACACAATTTTTCAACAAGATCGGTCCAGATCTCTCTGAGTTAGAGGGGATCAAAATTTGACATTTTGGCCAAACAGGTGTCTTTTCTCATCCATGTAACTTATTACCTATTGTTCTTAGAAAATTTTCTCCCAAAGAGTTTAGATAGCTATTTCTTCAGTATTTCGGAAAAAATACTTAAAAAAAAAAAATAAAAAATTGTAGACTTTTTTTTTTGCTAAATTAAAGCATTTTTTGCCTTTTTTTTCAAAAAGGGCATTTTTTTTTTTATTTTTTCATAAGAAAGCTTAGGATTTTTCCTTTAAGAGCTTTTTGGTCGCTTAGTGGGATGGGAGTGGGATATCTATCAAAATAAATGTTTTGTAACTCAAGACAACGGTTTTTAAATTTTTCACAAATGCACTATTTTGAATTTTTTCCTATTTGTGTCTAAAACCTTACAAATAAAACTTATACTGAGAAACTAGACAAACTAAACTTTCCGAAGGTATGTAACATACCTAACTAAAATTTTATACCCTCGATACTGTAATACTCAGAATATGTTAACCTCAGGAAAAAATCGCTTTTTTTCTACAGAAATGTTGAAAAATTATTATTTTTTATTTATTTTTAATAATAATTAAATTAATGTATAATAATAATAATATTAAAAATAAAAAGATAAATAATTTATTAAAATTTAATCTTAATTGCATTAGATCCATTTATATCATAACTATTTTTATACTTAATTTATTGTAGCTGATGAAGTATTTAAGTCTTGTAAATTTTTAAATACCCAGTCTTTCATCCAGCTTTTTTGTCGCCTTTATTTACTGCGTTTTTTGTCAATCCTTTCTTGGCGTTACTATGTTCAGCTGTTGATTTCGCTGATGGTTTATTTGTCTTTGGAAAGAAATCGCATTGAATAGAGGCAGAAAACTTTTTCAACTTGGGTCTTCAATCGACAATCGGTATAAAAGCATGGTATTGAGCGGTGCCATCGATTGTTACCGCAGCATCGAATCTGCTCTTCAGAGTTTTCAATGTTTCCTGATGATCCTCTTTGCTACTAAAAACTATTTTAGTTATTTTACAATAACTCTTTGCCCAATGGAATAAAGCAGTCGCATCTAAGATGCGATCTTGATGAGAGCACTGGAGGCTATACTTCACTGCATTTCTTTTAAGGTTTGCTCCAATACCATCACATGCTCCTTTACCAAGAGCAGTAGGATGAAAATGCCACTCAGCTGGCATTCCAAAATCTTTTTCATGGGCCATAAGATTTGCCAAGCTACCTTTGTTTTTAAAATGTTGACGAGCTCCGTCCGAAACGTAGTATACCTTCTTTACTGCAAATTTAGATTTTAGAAATTTTAGCATTCTCTTCTGGTACTCATAAACTGCAACGGTATCATGTTTTAAATCGTCGGATATGATTGCCATACTTTTGTGTTCCAGTTTTTCATCTTTCATGTAGTAAATGACTACTGTGAATATAGTTGCTTGGTCGTTATTGAAGTGGAATGCTTGGATGGCATCCTGAAGAACATATTTATAGTTTTCTGCGAAATCATATGAAATAACGAATTCACCAGACTTCAAATGTATTTTCAAGTCCTTGAAGAAATACCATTGCTCTTTGACTAAAAAGTCATGGTTTCTCAAGTTTAGCAATCCTGTACACATTTCTTCCACAAAATCATCCACATTTAAAATGATTGTTTTCAATGTGCATTGGTCAGTCTGAATCCAAGAATCAAATTTGACCTTCTCTATATATTCTCGATCTAAAGAGTTGATTAAATTTTCTTTGATGAATGTGGTTTTCGGGCAATTGGTACATTCACCTAAGTGGCAAGAAGTTGTTGCATTAGGACACATAGTCAATTTAAGGCAATTGCGGTAATCGTGTAAATCTTCTGCCGAATCATCTGTTAAATACTTTAAGTTGATTTCCTTCAATATCAGTTTAACATTTTCATGGTAAATGCAAACGCATACTGTGTGAGTTCCGCTGCTTCCTGCCAAAACGCAATGTTTTGGCCTCATTTGGGCAAATTTTGTAAAGCCAATTTTGCCATCCTCGTGTTCAGATTGAAATGTTGCAAATAACTCTTTCAGGTTACTGAGAACCATTCTCTTCTGTTATGTTATGAAGGTATGTTACATACCTTCGGAAAGTTTAGTTTGTCTAGTTTCTCAGTATAAGTTTTATTTGTAAGGTTTTAGACAAAAATCGGAAAAAATTCAAAATAGTGCATTTGTGAAAAATTGAAAAACCGTTGTCTTGAGTTACAAAACATTTATTTTGATAGATATCCCACTCCCATCCCACTAAGCGACCAAAAAGCTCTTAAAGGAAAAATCCTAAGCTTTCTTATAAAAAAATAGAAAAAAAAAATGCCCTTTTTGAAAATAAAGGCAAAAAATGCTTTAATTTAGCAAAAAAAAAGTCTACAAATTTTTTTTTTTTTTTTTAAGTATTTTTTTTCCGAAATATTGAAGAAATAGCTATCTAAACTCTTTGCGAGAAAATTTTCTAGGAACAATAGGTAATAAGTTACAAGGATGAGAAAAAACACCTGTTTGGCCAAAATGCCAAATTTTGATCCCCTCTAACTCAGAGAGATCTGGACCGATCTTGTTGAAAAATTGTGTCTAAACTACTATCTAATAGGACTAACCTTGGTGCACTTGACATGAAATCCCCCTTATATATTTTTATTTGAAAATTAACAGGTGCATAAGAAAATTAAAAATTAAAAATTAAAAATTAAAAATTAAAAATTAAAAATTAAAAATTAAAAATTAAAAATTAAAAATTAAAAATTAAAAATTAAAAATTAAAAATTAAAAATTAAAAATTAAAAATTAAAAATTAAAAATTAAAAATTAAAAATTAAAAATTAAAAATTAAAAATTAAAAATTAAAAATTAAAAATTAAAAATTAAAAATTAAAAATTAAAAATTAAAAATTAAAAATTAAAAATTAAAAATTAAAAATTAAAAATTAAAAATTAAAAATTAAAAATTAAAAATTAAAAATTAAAAATTAAAAATTAAAAATCAAAAATTAAAAATTAAAAATTAAAAATTAAAAATTAAAAATTAAAAATTAAAAATTAAAAATTAAAAATTAAAAATTAAAAATTAAAAATTAAAAATTAAAAATTAAAAATTAAAAATTAAAAATTAAAAATTGAAAATTAAAAATTTGAAATTAAAAATTAAAAATTAAAAATTAAAGATTAAAAATTTTAAATTAAAAATTAAAAATTAAAAATTAAAAATTAAAAATTAAAAATTAAAAACTAATAATTAAAAATTAAAAATTTAAAATTAAAAATTAAAAATTAAAAATTAAAAATTAAAAATTAAAAATTAAAAATTAAAAATTAAAAATTAAAAATTAAAAATTAAAAATTAAAAATTAAAAATTAAAAATTAAGAATTAAAAATTAAAAATTAAAAATTAAAAATTAAAAATTAAAAATTAAAAATTTAAAATTAAAAATTAAAATTTAAAAATTAAAAATTAAAAATTAAAAATTAAAAATTAAAAATTAAAAATTAAAAATTAAAAATTAAAAATTAAAAATTAAAAATTAAAAATTAAAAATTAAAAATTAAAAATTAAAAATTAAAAATTAAAAATTAAAAATTAAAAATTAAAAATTAAAAATTTATAATTAAAAATTAAAAATTAAAAATTAAAAATTAAAAATTAAAAATTAAAAATTAAAAATTAAAAAGTAAAAATTAAAAATTAAAAATTAAAAATTAAAAATTAAAAATTAAAAATTAAAAATTAAAAATTAAAAATTAAAAATTAAAAATTAAAAATTAAAAATTAAAAATTAAAAATTAAAAATTAAAAATTAAAAATTAAAAATTAAAAATTAAAAATTAAAAATTAAAAATTAAAAATTAAAAATTAAAAATTAAAAATTAAAAATTAAAAATTAAAAATTAAAAATTAAAAATTAAAAATTAAAAATTAAAAATTAAAAATTAAAAATTAAAAATTAAAAATTAAAAATTAAAAATTAAAAATTAAAAATTAAAAATTAAAAATTAAAAATTAAAAATTAAAAATTAAAAATTAAAAATTAAAAATTAAAAATTAAAAATTAAAAATTAAAAATTAAAAATTAAAAATTAAAAATTAAAAATTAAAAATTAAAAATTAAAAATTAAAAATTAAAAATTAAAAATTAAAAATTAAAAATTAAAAATTAAAAATTAAAAATTAAAAATTAAAAATTAAAAATTAAAAATTAAAAATTAAAAATTAAAAATTAAAAATTAAAAATTAAAAATTAAAAATTAAAAATTAAAAATTAAAAATTAAAAATTAAAAATTAAAAATTAAAAATTAAAAATTAAAAATTAAAAATTAAAAATTAAAAATTAAAAATTAAAAATTAAAAATTAAAAATTAAAAATTAAAAATTAAAAATTAAAAATTAAAAATTAAAAATTAAAAATTAAAAATTAAAAATTAAAAATTAAAAATTAAAAATTAAAAATTAAAAATAAAAAATTAAAAATTAAAAATCAAAAATTAAAATTAAAAATTTAAAGTATTTTGGTTTTCATTATTTATATACACTTTAAAAATTTTTTAAGCAATTCTTTATGATCTTAAATGTACAGATAAAATATTTTTTTTTTAAATTAATAAAAATAATTTTATTTTTCGACAAACATATAACAAGCGATTTTTAACGCTTAGCGCTTTCAGTTTTATTCTAATTTAATTTCCTGTTTTTGCTTGGAAAAAGTTTGAAAAAGTTCAAAATGTAAGGATAGTATTTCGTTCAAATTTCTAACCAATTCGACAATAATTGTGAGGCAGACGCATTACTACTTGAAAAAGTTCGACCGCTGTTGATCTTTGCAGGCAATATTCTCTTTATGTATGCATGTAAAAATCAAGCGCCGCACAGTGGGGCCTTTTGAATTTTCTCGTTGCAAAAATCATAACTTTTAAACTAATTAAAAATTATCCTTAAAATGAGTGCTGTCGGAGGGTGGTAGGTCTACAGGGGGCTTCAGTATATCCTATCAAATTTCAATATTATTTTGGTGCTAATATTACATGTTGCAAATATAAAGAAAATGTGCTAAAATTTGGAATTTAAGTGGTTTTGATACAAAGAAGATCTTTACTTAAATTTGTTGGATCGGCCCATGTTTGGACCTAGTCCCCATACAAATTTTACTTCAAAATTGCTACTGAACATAGCATATGTTATTCTATTGCGATGAAATTTTAATAATAAGGGTTTATTAGGTCAGTGACGAGATCTGTAAAAAATCTTTGAAATCGGTCCACGTTTGGACCTAGTACCCGCACAAAGTTTCTTCAAAATTTGGTTAAAATACCACAAAAGATGACAAATTTTCTAATTTCTGTATTATATTTAATAAATGTACAAAAAAAAAAACACTATAACATTTTAATTTAATCGGACCACTTTTGGACATATTTTCCCGATTTTGTTTTGTAAAGAAAAACACCCAAAGTTCACAAAATTCCCAATTTCACATTGAAAATTTGTTAATTAACCATTCAAAAGACTTATAATTTCTCATATGACATGTTAAACTAATATTAAATTTTTTTTAATATTATAGATACACATTTTTGAAATATTTTTAATATTAGTATATATATTAATGCTATAGATTTTAAGTTATTTAGTATATTTTTTTAAACTAGTATAATTTTTTTTATTAGTTAGTTCTCTTTAAAATAGTCGTTAACATTGGGAGCGATATCTAATAGACTAAACATATCGGGGCTATAATTATGTTCTTCCAAATCCTTTCGAGATCTTACATGTCTACGTGCTGAAATTAGTGAGTCTGAAAAGGCTGCCAACATATTGAAAAGTCGTTGTTTTAAATTTTTAAGTGCAAATTTATTATTATGTTAAATTCATTTTTTGAGTTGGCACCAAATCAAAAGTTTCTAACTGTTGCAAAATACATACATTGTAAATTTTCGACCTTTAAAAATTAATCTAGGTACCGCAAGCAAATTTTGTTTTTTTTTTTATAGTATAAATTTCTTATTATATTGAAATCATTAACAAAATTTTAACACTGAAAATTTTGGGCCGCTTAAAAATAATTCAGGTAGCGCAAGCGAGTTTTTTATTGCGCTTAATTCATTAATAAATTTGCAATTTTTATTATTGCCAATATATAAAAATTACAAAACATTAACAATATTCTAAAAACACTTCGCCATCCTATCAAAATCAAAATAAAATATGAAAAAATTAAAATTTCTGTTTTCAAGTACGAAACTAAATCGTGAAAAATAAGATAAAATTCTACAAAAATTTCGTAATATTTGGTATTTTTTGATCTTTAAAATAAGCAGTATAACTTTAAAATCGATTAATTTTTCACTGAGTTATGGCAAAACACGTCTACCCATCTATCCAGTGTATGCCAAGAAGTTTTTAGAATTTTATGGATGTTGCGTGCAGGGGCCAATTTCACTAAACTACAATTCTACAAGTTTACAAGTTACAATCACAAGTCTAATTTTTACAAGTGCTGATGAAATGTGTTTCATTAAAATTTTCACTACACTTGTAGCTTTTTGCACTTTTAAACTACAATTTCTACAAACACAAATTCTTGTATACATTGTAATATTAATTTTACAATTCTTATTTATTATTACCCAAAATGCTAAAATATCCTATAAATACAACACATTTTAAAAATATTTCATAATAGGAGCCAACTATAGTTTGTTTTTTAAAAAATAAATAATTAAAACTATATGTATAAACAAATGCTAATTAATATCAAAATTCACAAGTTCATTACCTTACAGGCAAAAACACTTGTAATAGTGAACTTGTAGTTTAGTGAAATAGGCCCCAGATAGGCAAGTATATGCAGCCAAGTTCACTTTAACTAGTTATAGTATTGTATTAATAAACCATTTTAGGTAATATCTAAGTAACCACATTTTAAAATTTGTAGTTCCATTCTATCCAAATAGAAAAAACTACCAAAATATAGCATATTTGAAAAACAACCAAATAACATCAATGACAACATCGGTTCACTAGTTTGCCTACAATCTGATTTGAAAGAGGATATTTTTCAAAAAATTATGCGTCTTTTTCGAAAAGCTAAAAAATTCCAACTTTGCGGACCTCTATCATCCATAATTTTTATCCGATTTTAAAACCGATTATTGCTTCTTAATCTGTGAGAAATCCTCTATCCCATACATTCACTGATTTTACTGAATGCTTCTATCAAGTTTTTGAATTTTTCACGCTGTTTGGGGAAAGGCGCCACTGTGCGTCGTTATACATTAAAATTTATAGGTTATTTTTTTTTTAACTGGTGTTGGTAATTAGTGTTGGATGTGACAGGGTGCCATATATATTTTCACAAATTTGTATAGAAAGTCGTCAATATCAGTCGAATTGTACTAAAGTGACGTCACAATTTTCTTCAGAAAAGTTTAAATTTTTTTTTCCGTAATTTACGAATACATTCTATTACAGAAAGTGTACAAATTAATTTTTTTTTTTTTTTTATTTTTTAAACTTTTTAGTAGTTGTTCCTACTCGAAAACATTTTGTCGGAAATATAACATTCAGAAATGTTTATTCAAATGGAAATATTAATAATATAACAAGTGTTCTTAAAATTTTGTGAAAATATACATCAAACATATACGAAGAACATATTTTCATATATTTGTGCGGAAAGTGGCTGAACTTTTTCGAGTAGTAGTTAGCCAACAGTTTTAACCAGAATGCTTCAATATTTCATTAAAGTAATCTAGTGGTATTCACTTGAATGTATATAAAATTATACCATGTACTTCGAAGATTATGAAATTGATTTGGAAGAATAACTAAAGATTTCTCTTTTTATAACAAAAATTACATTTTAATATGCAATCCTTAATTTTCGAAGTTAGAGCAATGGCTTTGTCGCTCCAGCCTATTCTACATAAATACGCTTGTTTTTTGATGTATTGAAAGAAAAAATGGCAATTAGTTTGATTACATATTGTATTATGTTTTAATATTTTTTTTAGCTGCTTTATTGAGCTGTACTGAAACAGCAGCAACAATATGATACCATCAAATTTCAGCGAGAGAATTTATGCAATAATTAAAAAAAAAAAATACTAACATGAGCTTATCTAACCACTCGGCCTATGTATATAATTATGTTTAAAATATAAATTTATTTATATATTTAAGCAAATAATTAATAAATTAAATAATTCTAGTTATTTTTTATGTCTATATAGAGTTTTTAAGTTATTAACATTATGCTTGCAAACAATGTTTTATTTGTACAGATTAGATAATTAATGAAGTAGCAGCATTTATTTAAATATGTGTTTTTTTTTTGCCAAATGTTGTTCATGTGGTTAAAAAACAAATGTTTGCAAAAAAGTGACAACAAATAAGTGGCCATTTAGCAAATAAGTTCAAAAATCACACAACAGCAAAAAATTTTGATTTAAACAAATTTAGGTAATTTTTTTTCTTTTTTTTGGCTTAAAGCCATTTAGTGAAACGTTTAATTTAATGCGACAAAAATACAAAATTTTTACATGAGAAAATAGCTCCCAAATCATCTTTGTATTATTTACATTCTCATCATGTAAACATTCCAGCATTTTATAAAATTTCTCATCATATTCGGGTCTTTAGCGACCCCTCTGCGCATCTTACATTCATAAATGCACAATTTTCTGATCAGGGAAGAGTCTTTTATTACCGCTTTTTTGATCAGCTTCAATCCTTTTTTTTATTTATTTTCAGTAGTATTTGTAATCGTTTGCGAGTCTTTTTCGATTAATTTTGTATTTTTTTCTAATCTCCCCGGTAATTTTTCAGTAGTTTTCTAATCGATTGCCAGCCATCTTCGAGTCATAATTGTGAGTCTTTTGCGAGCCATTATTCAGTCGTATTTCTAATCGTTTACTTTACAAAAAAATAATATATTTATTACTCAAATAAGTTTATTTAAAAAGTTATATATAAGTAATTTAAAAATCGCCCAAGTGACAAGGAAAATCGTATTCTAGGGAGCAAAATAAGAAACTTTGCCCGAGGAACCATACCTCTAAAACGAATTCTGATGTCCCGACTTTTGACCTGTCTGTCTGTCTCACTTTGACCCATTTAGAGTGCCCCAATCGAGTCCAAATGTATGATCGACCTCAACTAACTTTGGAGGGGCGACCCACCCATGCCAATGGCACATGCCCTGGAACCCCGCTGGGGGCACTTTACATGAACAAATCAGCGAAATGGGTATGTTTTTTTTTTTGGAGTTAACTTAGTAATAGAAAAGAAACTAAAAAAATTATCGTTTAAAGTCTTTTTTGCTTTCAAGTCTGGGCAATTTCGCACGGCTCTCTAATGTCGTCGCCATAACAGCCTCTACATTTTCTGGTATAACTTGTTTGGAAACGCTAGCTAGCAATAGAAAGTGTCGTTCCATTCCGTGCATGTGTGATGGAATTTTTTGATCATTAAACAGTGGATCATTTTGATTTAAATATTCTTTCAATGTATTGTACGGAATGCTTCGCGTGAATGGTGGTTCAAATACGTTGTTCATGTATATCATTCAAATTGATCATTTCCGTGTAACTTGTGCAATTAAAGTTTATATCGGGTTTTTTATAATCTCTAAGTTCCGTTGGGTCGTCAATATCGGTTCGATTAGTGTAAAATTTTCTTTATAGCACAGTCGCGCTTTCCTTTGCTATCAAAATAATGCACTACCGTACACGACAGAGCTGTAATACTTGATATTGAAGTACATTGGCACATAACATTTAATTATAAATTCAACCAAAATTCTTAAATTCTCATTTAGATTTTCCCTTGTCACATATAATCGTAGTAATCTAGCGGCCTTTATCAGACACCGAGAATTTACAATTTTCCCTGGTTCGATGTTAGCCAGATCCACCGAAGCCACGCCGCTAGAAATTGCATAGGCCATGTCGTATAAGTACTTCGAATGGGTAGAAAATTAAATTTTTTCTGGGGCATATTTTTCAACTCAATTTTCTGAAAGCCGTCCACCACCTGAAAAAAATAAAATAATTAAAAACGGTTGAAAATTATAATAAACTAGCAGTAACCCGATGCGCTTCGCTACACTCCTCGTAACGAAATAAAAAGCAGGCAATACGTTTCGTAGAAAACTATTGTTCTGTATAGGAGGTGCCACGCCCATTAGTCTGATTCCGCCCATTTTTTGAGCAACTACTCACATTAATAACTTATGAACTCAAACAAAGTCGCTAGACTTTCATTATAATAGTACTCCAGTTATGTTATATTAAATACTTACTTTGTATGGGGAGTACCACGCCCACTGGTTGAATCTCGCCCATTTTTTATTGGACAACTCACATTAATAACTCATAAACTCAGATAAGGTTGCAAGGCTTTCACTTTTACAGTACTTCAGATATATGACATTATATATTTACTTTGTATGGGAGGTACCACACCCTCTGATCGGATTCCGCCCATTTTTTTTCGAGTACTAACGTTGATAACTTATGAACTCACACAAAGTCCCAACATATTACCTATTACAGTACTCTAGATATATGACATTTAATATTTACTTTGTATGGAGGGTACCACGCCCATTGGTCCGATCCCGCCCATTTTTCACAACTCCCCGAATTATTTTAATATGTACATGTATATAGTTTCAGGACTCTTGTTGTAGTAGTACTCCAGATATTATATGTTAAAATTAGATGTTAGAAATTCACTTTGTAAGGGAGGTGGCACGCCTACTGGTCCGATCCCGCCCATTTTTTACGAGACTACTTACATTAATAACTCATGAATTCAGACAAAGTTCCAAGGCTTTCACTATTACAGCACTTCGTATATATGACATTATATATTTACTTTGTATTTAAGGTACCACGCCCACTGATCGGGTTCCGCCCATTTTTTTTCGAATACATCCGTTGATAACTTATGAACTCACATAAAGTCTCAAGACTTTATCTATTACAGTACTATTGATATATGACATATAATATTTACTTTGTATGGAGGGTACCACGCCCATTGTTCCGATCCCGCCCATTTTTTCCGCAACTCCTCGATTTATTTTAATATGTTTATGTGTATAGTTTCAGAGCTCTTGCTGTGGTAGTACTCCAGATATTATATGTTAAAATTAGATGTTAAAAATTCACTTTGTATGGTAGGTGCCACGCCCACTTGAAAAATCAAAAAACTAAATCCAGTTTTTCCTTCCGGATAGGTAGTTACCTACTGTAAAAATTTCAAGACGTTCGGTCCAGTGGTGTAGTCTCCTATAAACCACAAACAAACAAACAAACAAACAAACAAATAAACACACAAACATAACACAACTCCATTTTTATATGTATATAAGATGAGTGATAGCCATAACTTATCGGAAAAGTTTCACAAGTTTCGATTTAACGGCTCAGTTTTCCGGTTGCCAATCTTGGTCCAGTGTTGGTTGGTTCATCCAAAGCTTCGAAACGGAAGTTCGTTGAAGTGTAGAAGGCAAACGAACCAAGGCAATGGTCTTTTTAACAGCAATTCGAATCTTCGTATAATTCCACCGTGTGGGCCAGTGTTTGTTGGCTCACTGTCAGTGCATATGCCGTGATATATTTTTATGGTTGAAAAATTCATTTAGTTGATTTTTTTTAAATTTGTCTGATGCAGCAATAAAATTAGTGAAAAATTTTTATTCATTCTTAAGGGGGAAATCCCAAATAAATTTTAAGAAAGAAAAATCAATTGTATAAAATATACCTGATCCATTTGATTTTATAAAATTTATCAGAATTCTGAAAAGACTTGTATATACCTGAACTATCTCATTAGTTAAATTATTCAAAAAGTGCATCGCTTATAACCGCATTTGGTTACTATACTAAATAAACATTTTTTTTATGTTCAAAAATTTGACTGTTGCAGCAATAACATTATTGAAAAACTTTCCAACGATATTTTTAAAAATACATAGATAACTACCTGTTGCTTCTTCATCTCTCCGTGACTGTGCGTGACTATGTCAAAGTTAATCTTTTTTCACAGCAAGTGTATGGACCAAGTTTCAGATCGATCGGATGAGGGTAAAAAACTTTTAGATCACTCCGTGACTGTGCGTGATTCTGCGTGACTACTCCAAAATTAATCTGTAGTCACAACAAGACTTTGGGCCAAGTTTCAGATCATTTGCATGAGAGGGAATGGGGTTGCCCCATGGCAGACAGACATACAGACAGACAGGTCAAAAGTCGGAACATCAGAATTCGTTTTAGAGGTATGGTTCCTTGGGAAAAGTTTCTTATTTTGATCCATAGAATATGATTTTCCTTCTCACTTGAGCGATTTTTTTGCCTCCCTACAAATCGACCAATCGAAGATACTAAACAAAACAAAACAATTACTTAATATAATAAAACTAGGTGCCAGGATTCTTTAACTAGACTCTTTACAATTACAAGTTTCGATATGTTCTGTTCAAACGGTATTTTCATTAGTATTTAAGCGCTCGTTGAAAAATATGTTATTGTGAAAATAAACATTTCTAATCAGTTTTTGTGCAATGGATATTTCTCAACATGGTATGTAGTTCATTCATTAATACAATATATGATGTTTAAGTGTATTATCTACAATATTAATAGGCTGTGACCGATGTTTTGTTCTACCGTTTTATCCCGATTTTGACCAAACGCATATTGTTTGAAAGGCATTTCTTTTTAGCCGTTTTACAGAATTACAGATTTTTAAATTTTTTCCTTTATTTTGAGTAAATTGCATTTAAAGTTGCTACTAACACATATATAAAATTATACAACGCTATGTGTGTGCTAATTAAATTTGTTTATGTATTTGTAATTAAAATGGGTTTGTTTTTTAGTGTTGACTTGCGAATTGGCTATAATTGATTAGCATACCTTTAGGGTCTTTATTTAATGAAAAAATAAAATTTCATAGAGTTTGCACTCGAATTTCGAGGGCTGGAATCTGCTAGTAATATAATGATATTTAATTAACTTTCTTGAGAAAATATTAAGTTTTTATTTACAAAATATTGATTTTCGTAGACAGCCAAAAATTTTGTATGCCTTTGTATGCACTGATTTTTAACTTATTTCATTAAAAATATTATACAGAATAAGCAAAACAGATTTTTTCGTGCAAACCTTCGCATTTTCTCAAACTATTTATATTTTAACAGCTACACAGCTAACTCTGACAAAGAGAGAATTATATGAAAAATTGAAAAATGATGATAATAACTCTCAAACGTCTGGAGCAAAACCTGAAGATATAATTCTGGATTATGTTAGAGCTAAATTTAATTTTCAGCACTGTTCTCAACCACTGCTTCAAGAACTGAATCGTGTCATTCACTCATTTATGATCAGTTTCAATGAAAAGTGGACATCGTGTCATCGCAGTAAGAAAACCTTTTTAAACAAGCACAGCGAATGGTTAAATAGCAGTATATCTATACAAAACATTGATATACCGACTACAAGCGGAACACACAGTGTAAGAAAACCCGGTCGACCAAACAAAAACTTCGATTTTAGTGGGTTCAAATCTAAATCGAGGAAAGTGAAATTTTTAATTGCGAAAAATAGTTTAAGCGAGTTGACTCATGCTACCAATTTAAAATTAAGGCAATCAGGTAAAAGGTATGCTGCTTCTATGCTTGGGAAATTGGTTTCGAGTCCTAAAAGGGTGGCTTAGATCAAAAAAGCCTTTCATAAAGCAGGTAAAGAAGTACCCAATTATTCACCTGAAGAAGCTTTGGCCCTAATACATGGAGCGAAATTGAGCCAACGAAGATATGACATTCTCAGAAAATCTGCCAAAGCAAAAGGGCCTAACATTTACCCAGCATATGAACAATTAAAAAATGCTAAGGCATTGTGTTATCCGCCCAATGAAGATTGCGTATTCACAGAATCACTGGCTGAAGTAAAGTTACAGTCAATTGTTGACTTGATCATAAAAAGACTAAGTTTAGTCCAATATGAAGTTTGAAGCGTTATTAATGTTGATGGAGTACTGAAAATAAGAAACGTAACAATGATTTTTAAATGGGGGTGTGATGGTAGCGGGTGACAAAGTCGTTATAAACAAAAAGCCGACACGGAGAATTTTGAAGACGAAAATGTCTTGGCAACGTCCTTAGTGCCTTTACAAATGTTCGGGTACAATGAAAGAAACAACATGGTTATATTATGGCAGAACCCAAGACCGTCATCGACCTCATATTGCAGGCCTATTAAATTTATATTTGCAGAGGAGACTGAGGAGTTAGTATTAGATGACTTCAAAAGTCTTCGCGATCAAATTTCAATTATTGTACCGATACTTGTTGATTTTAACGGAACCGTGATTGAAGTTGCTCACATATTTGAAGAAACCATGGTCGATGGTAAATTTTGCAACATTTTGGCTTCCAACAAAGCCACTCAAAAATGTTATATTTGCCAAGCGACTTCTGAAGATATGAACAACTTAGAAACTATAAGAAAACGAAAAAGCGATGCTGATAAATTTTCTTGGTGTTTATCTACACAACGTGCCCAGATAAGATTAATGGAGTGTGTTTTACATATTGCATATAGGCTAGATGTGCAGAAATGGCAATGCCGCAAGGCAGAAGAAAAAGAGAATGTTGCGACCAGAAAAAAAAAAACACATAATAGACCAATTTAGGTCAAAAACAGGCTTACTACTAAACACCCCCAAACAAGGAGGTGGAAACACCAATGATGGGAATAGTGCAAGAAAATTTTTTAAAAATCCTGCAGTATCTGCTGAAATAACAGGTGTAAATAAAAATCTAATTGAAAGATTTTACGTTATATTAGGGGGCATTGACATCGGGATATAAGATCAACATAGACACATTTAAACCATATTGTGACGAAACCGCAGAATTATATGTATCCTTATACAAATGGTACCCAATGCCCGTTACTCTTCATAAGCCAGAAGTTATACAAAAATTTCTTCTGCCTATCGGGCAAATGTATGAAGAAGCGCAGGAGTCTCGACATAAAGAATTTAGGAAATTCCGTCTCGAATATTCACGAAAGGTGTCACGAAAGTTAACAAATACAGACATTCTGCACAACTTGCTAATAAGCTCAGCTTATTAGCCTTAGCTGCAGTTGAGAAGACACAAAAATCATCAATTGATCCAGCTGCTTTGAAATTATTACAGCCACCAAATACTAGTTCAATATCAGAAGAACATCAAAACAACAATAGTGATGATAATATCAGTAATTCAGATGATACAACTGGCAGTGAATCTAACTAAATTTGTGTGATATAGTGTCAATTTTAATTTTTTTTTTTGTAATTTATCTTTATTTGCAAATATATTCAGTAAAATTTAATTGATTTGTTTGCTTTAATAATTTTGTCCCGCTAGATTCTCAAAATCGCACACTGTGCGCCCTAACATACATATATTAATTCGTAATTATTTTAATGTATTTTTGTATTTTATTCTATCTTTGTATCTGTAAATTAATAAACTTCAAGGTAATTCAGATAGAAATATAAACAACTGCCAAGATTTTTAGCCAAGACTAACATGAAACTTTTTATTGCAATATCAAATAATTTTTAAGCACTCAAAACATTGCATAGTATGATTCCTTACTTTGACTTTGGTCTCTTATAAAGGGATCTTAATAGTTTTTCTACTCTATTAATAAAAAATAATGCAATATTTCAGAAAAACAATAGACTTCATATTTAAATGGTATAAAAATTTAAAGGTTATTTATCGATAAATATTATAATCATTATTGGTTATAATACTGAGATTAAGACACAGGTGTAGGGTATCAAAGATTCGTCACAGGAGAATGTAACAACTTTACTTGTTTCTATTAATATTATCTGACAAATTCGTCATAAAAAAATACGCAACATAAATACGTAATTCAAATAAATTTTTTTTTCATGCAGTTCTTCTTTAGATTGTTAAATACAAAAAGCAAAAAAGAAAATTCAGATTCCTCTGATCGATTTTGAGATAATGAAATGATAGTGTCACAACAAGTAAATACCACAGCGAAAAGGTCTGCGTTCAGTTTGTTTTTTTCATTTTTAAGAAGTTTTTTCTTACTTCGGCTATCGTGGCACTTCCTTATTTTTGACAGTTATGGCCTTTCGACGAAAACTTACCCGTGCACCCGTAAAAAAGTACACTTCAAAACATTTTTGTACTTCTTTTTAAAACATATACATATATGTATAAGTATCCTTTTTTTCATGTAGAGTAATATTAAAAAATATATATGGTTTGCGTACAAATTAATTTTGAAATAGACACTAAGTAGAACGTATCGCAGACAAAAATATTATCCCCTTTTTGAGCTTTCGCTACAACCTGTTTTTGAATATGTGGCAGCACAAATAGACATCAACTGATGGTATGTCATTTTATCTATTGTGCAGAAAAAGTAGAATGCTTTAGGTTATATCTTGAAATTTGTACAGACGTTTGCAAAGCTAACCTTAGACTGTCACGCCCTTTACCGATAAACTATAAAAAGTTACATTATTTTTTAACAAAAGAATTTAACAATGAGTTTACCCGCAGATAGTAAGAAGGTAATTCCGTTTAATAATAAAGTGAAACCTAGTTGGAGTATGGGGTATGGGTGATGGAGTTGATATTTTTTATAAACGATCTCACACCCGTTACCAATTCATTTTCTTGTGTTATATTTTTGGGCCAATTTACCTTATAGTTCATTTTATCGTTTAAATTTACAGCTATGGAGGTTGAAAGTAAAACGCGCAAGCACAGGAAACTATTAAAGGAGAGCACAACAAGGTATTGGGCTCATTTGGAAAAGGAAAGGGAGAAGGACAAGAAGCGGAAGTTTGAGAAAAAAAAAGCATGGATGAAGAGGGTTTGGAAGAAGAACGTATAAAGGCCTGCGAGCGCCAAAGGAAGTCGCGGCAAAAAAGGAGACAGGTACCACAAACTATTTCACCGATTCCCCCATCATCACGGCTCGGAAGTTTTAAATCAGATCGTTCTTTGAAAAGGGCAGTAACCAGAATCAAGCAAAAACTTCCCAAAAGTCCATCAAAAAAATTGCAGCTGTCCATCAACTTGAAATAGAAGTTGAACTTCAAGTAAAAACGAAGGAAAGAAGGGGAAATTTCTCGATATGAAAGAACTACATAAAGTAGAAGACTTGTTTCTTAGAGATGATATAAGTTACCAAACACCGGGCAGGAAATACTTCAAGAGAATAAACGGTGAAAAATTCAGCTCAGATTTCTTGTAATGACTGTTGGAGAGCCTTGCCAGCGTTTTAAAGAGGAAAATCCGGGCGTAAATATCGGAAAGTCATTGTTTTATAATAATCGCCCAAAGCAACTTCGTCTTGTTTCCCAAATACCAGCTAATCTATGCATCTGGATTTATCATGTCAATTTCTCATTTCTTCTCAAAGCAGCTTCTGGAGCACTTCCCATTCTACCTAGCAACATGAAAGAGCTTTTGAATAAATTGTGCTGCGACATAGAAAGTGAAGACTGCATGACTGGTTCTTGCATTACATGCTATAATTTGTGTGATATTTTGCACTTAAATGCAATCTAACTGCACCCCTGTCTTGGAAGTAGTGAGTGAAAAGTGAAAGGCGTGTTCAAAGTTGGAGAAGGAATCTTACAAGCCGTTCTTGAAAATATTGAGGCTCAATTTCTTAAGTTCAAGAATCATTGTTTTATACAGCAATCCCAAGGCAGTTATTTTGATTACACGAAAGATATGTTGAACCTCCGAGAAGCCGTTTTTCAAATAGATTTCGCTGAAAATTTTGCATTAATGTATCAAGATGAAGTACAGGGAGCACATTGGAATCATCCCCAAGCAACAATTTTCACTGCATGCGCGTGGATTAAAAATGAGAAAGGTCAGACTTCGGTTTGTTATGCAATTATTAGTGATGATTTGACTCACACTAAGTCAAGCGTCTGTTAATTCTTAAAAAGGATTATCGAAGAACTGAAGACTAAGATGAAAATGGATACCCTTCATGTGTTTTCTGATGGGTGTACTGCTCAGTTTAAAAATAGGTATACTTTTTCCAACTTGTGTTATGCGAAAAAAGACTTTGGCATTAATATGACTGGTCTTTTCTTGCAACTGGACACGGGAAGGGAACTGTAGATGGAATTGGGGCGACTTTCAAGAGAACTTTGTGGACCGCAATAAAAGCACGTCAAGTGATCATAAATACTCTTTTGGAAGCATACAATTTCCTGATGAAAAACGAAAAGTTAAAGGGAATTCGTATTCTATATAGCGAAAAAAATATCATTGCAGCTTTTCTGCAGAAGAGATGGGAAAAACTTCTACCAATACAAAATATTCAGAAAATGCATCAAATTTAACGGAAAACGAATGAAGCTGTTTCTATGAAAATACTACGTTGATGTTTTTTTAAATGGTTACAATAAAATATATTTAAAAAAACTCCTTTTCCTCATATAACTCTTATAACAATTTATATTGTCACACCCGTTCCTTTTTTCTGTCACACCCGTTACATTTGTAAATTGGTATAAAACACATACGAATACCGCTACATTGTAAGTAAATACCTATTCTTAGTCAGAATACTCCTTACAACTGTTGGGTAAACCTTCTTTTTATATGTTTCCTGGAAAATTTTACAGAATCGATTAATGAACACAAATAATATATAAACCCCCATTTTCTAACGTCACACCCGTTACCTCGTTTTGAAGGTTTTTAAGGCATTAAAAGACATTTTTAAAGGATTCTTTGAAATTGTAGCAATACTTTAGAAATGGACGGTTCAAAAATATGCAACACTGTTATCGAAAGATTGAAGATTTTAGAGAAATTTAAAGAATTCGCCTAAATCTGTCACACCCGTTACTATGGAAATGCCCTTATATAAAATCATCAAGATCTAAAAATAATTTTATAAAATTATCGATAGTCAATTAATATAAAACAGCAACAAGCTATTAAAACATGTCCTTCTAAACAAATATTTCTGGTCGTTTTACAAAGATTATACTAATAAAAATTATACATTATGTACGAATTTTATGCATCATATAATATATACACATGAACAACTGTTTTGTCACAAAAAAAAAAAAAAGTATCGACAACGACAATAGCTGAAAACAACCTGTAATTGTCTCAAGTAATATTTACAATGTCTAACAAACAATTGTATTTAACAGGCAGAAAATGTTGTTCTAAATAAAGAGAAACAATAAATTGGTACTAGGAGGTATAACAATAAAAACCAATCACAAAAACAAAATACTACAACAATAATGTTGTACATTTTCTTGTTTTGTAAATTCAATAAAAATAAGTAAAAAGTTATAGTTGCAAACCATAAGATTGAATTCTATAGTGGGCGTATTTCTAGCCCTCATAATATGGCTGAGTGTGCAATGTGTAAAAAATCATACAGAAAAGAATTTATATGGTACTTGTCCATTTACATGTTGTCGTAGTTGTTGTTTGTATATATAATTTTTTTTTTTGAGATTACTACAGTATCTGGTCACTGCATTATGATAAACACTTCTTCCAATGGGAATTCTAGTCTCAAAGTTTCAGGACGACAGACTTAACTAAAAATACAATAAAAGCAAGTAAGCAGTTGCATACCCAATACTAATAGATTGGGAATTGTAAAAAGTTTTGTAAAAAATAAAAATTCATCACTATATGCTGAGATGAACGATATAGTTGCGGGCACATAAACAAATTTAAACATTTTAATGAACTAATATTGTAATGTGGACCGATAAGCACCTATCAAACCACTGATCCAGCAAATTCAATTGTGAAACTAAAGTTAAATTCGTTTTCATGGATCATTGACAGAAATCTTGTTTTATTGAAAACGAATTTAACTTTAGTTTAAAATTTTAATGAACATTTTATAATGTTTTTCTATCCTATTAAGCAAATGCTACAAACATAACGTCCACAACAGCAACAGCAACTTCAGCTATGATTCTCAAATTTCAAAATTTACAAAAACAACAATAGCAAGAACAACATAGAAAAACCATATATTTTCAAGAGTTTTTTTTACGTTTTTATTGATATCTGAGGACTTGTTGAACCGATTTTGATGATTTCAAACAGAAACATGCTCAGAATGTCAGTGAATTAGTTTCACTTATAATGTGGAACTTAGCTGACTTATAGAGTGCGTGATCGTGATTTCCACAAACGGACAGACAGACATCGCTATATCAACTCGGCTTTTTATAAGGCTCTATGTACTTTATGGGGTCCAAACTTTTTTTATATAATTCTTACAAACGGATTGACAAATTCATATGTACCCTCTGGCCACTGGTGTGCAGGATATAATTATGTTCTTTTCTACATTTGAATTTAATTTCTTTAGTAAGTTCATATTTCCATTTTATCAGTCTTGTGAAAAACTTTATATTTAATAATTTTTTCTAATACACATCTAATAAAATGGTCAGGTGCTGTTCAACTACTTCTGCTGATGTCGACGATGGTTATGTAGTTTTATTTTTGCTGTTCTTTTTTTTCTATTTGTACAATATGAAGTTGCTGTTACCAGTGAAAGCAATAAATAATTTTTATTGTTGTGCACTTAAAATGTCTTATAAACAAGGACCGCTAAAAATTGCTTCATTTACTGGTACGAGTATTTTCGTCCTTGTATAAAAAGCAAGCTACGAGCAAATGTTTTTTTTCATGTTCCATGTATAAAAAAGGTGTTTGAACAACTTTGCTAAATTTGCAACAAAAAAATGGAAAAGAAAATTAACAAAAAAAAAAAAAGAACAGAAAACAATCAGAAGAGCAGAACGAAGAAAAACGAGAACATTTTCTAATTGATTCCCCCAAGGAATATTGTTTTGTTGCCATGGGCATTTCACTTTTTTTTGGGTCAGTTATTTTCAATAATGTTTCTTTTATATTTTTTTAAACTTTAATTTCAATTTAAGCGAATTTTTTAATATAAACACATTATATATATTTGCTTTGTGTGGTTTGTTATCTTGTGTCCACCATCGTCATCTCCATCTAGGCGAGCATAAAACACAACATTATTTTAAATAAGTACGCTAATGCGCCTAACATTATATTTTAATATTTTGTTTCTATTCTCTGATGACCATGATATTATTTGTCTGGTATTCTTTTTGTTTCTTCCAGTTGTTGTTATTCTTTTTTTTTTCCAGTATTATAATAAACTTAATTTCTTTGTAACGTTGGCACATTTTTGTGATTAATAACATATTATTCAAATGTTGGCATGTTTGCATGATCGCATGTTTTGCTGTTTTTATTTTTGGTAACTTTTTTTTTCTGTTGTTTTGTTTAAAATACATAAACAATACAACCTGAGCCCATGGTTTTTTTTTTTCTTGCAAACAAAAACTTTGATTCATGTTCTGTTGTCCTTTTTCACAAACACACCGAACAGATTTTTGTTTATGTATAATTTGTTATTTTTTTATACCCTATACCACTCTGTGGCCAGAGCATAATGAGTTTGTGCTTATGTCCTTCTAACCAGATATGAAATATTTAATTTTTATATAGAATCAAAGGCATCCAATTTATTTTAATTGAAAATTTTGCCATAAATTAATAAATATATAGTGCAAAGACACAAAAGTGAAATTAAACGAAAATTATTTTTTGTTTCTTTTTTGGGTTTAATCCGTTTTATCAATTAGTAAATTAAATTTTGCAATCTTCGCGATAAAATTAGCATTTTAAATATGTTGTTAAAAAAAAGTAAAAGTACAATTTGAAATTACATGGATTTTTTTTTTTAACCTAAACGCCTTAACTTTTGTATTGTTTCCAGTAAAATTACTTTACAAAATGTCACCATCTATTCCACTTAGACAAACGAAAGTGGTTTTCGTCCAAATATATATATATATATTAGGGTGGCCCTTAATAAAAAAAGTGTTCAAACTCTCGGTCTCACCCCCTAGAAATATGCGAATAGCAAAAAAAAAAACTGACAAATACAAAGTTTGGGCCAATAAAAAAAACATTTAGTCGTGCCACAACGCGATTGAAAATTTCAAGTGTGTTTATATCGGGAAAATATGACTTTTTTTCAGATTTTACGAAAATTTCATTCTATAGTTAAATTTTTTCGACAAGCTGGTTTATAATTCGGCATCAGTATTAAATTATCCTTTCAAAAAGCTATAAAACTTCAAAAGCGAATAAATCCTCGCCAAGAAATAGCAAATGCCCCACACCACTTTTATGCCAAAAAAAAACTAGCTCATGAAATTTTATGGCATTTTTTTCAACTTTGAGAGATTGATTAAAGCCATAATTTTTTTTGGTCTCTTTACTTGTAAGGACTCAGGCATGAAGTATTGTTTTTTTTACCACGTTGTTAACATATTAAGCATTGGGACCGAAAATGGGAAATTTTTTTTGATACAATTTTGAAAACTCCTTTTTCAATTTTTAAAAAATTTTTTAAACAAAATTTAAAAAATGAAAATGGCACTTCAAGGTTTTGTTAAGTACATCTTAAAAATTAACTGTGTGAATTTTTGAGTAAATCCCTATGCCAGAATATTTTTCACAAGGAGTTTATTTTTGCGGATTTCGAGAAAAATGGGATTTTGTAAAATATTCTGTAAATGTACTCTTTCTTAATACTTTGTATCAAAAATTCATCGCTTTTATTTTTTTAAATGTTGTATTTTATCTTAATAGCCTAGGAATTGGGAAAAAAAATACTATGACCCCGTTAACCCTTTTGTAATTGGGGTCACATATGACCCCAAGCTAATAAAAGACAATTTATTCCAAAAATCCAAATATTTTGTAAGTGCTGTTGAATTTTTAGATGCGACGCTTGTAATATAATAACGAAATGTGTAGAACTTTCGTTCCTAAAAGTTGGGATAAATCCGAGGACATTAACCCATTATGTGCCAAGGCTTTAATATATTTTTAATTAAATAATACCGAAAATGAGTTTTTCTATTAAACTCGATGAAACCACTATTTAGAATTTATGAAAAATAATTTGATTGATTTTTACGTATTAACCCCTCAGTGCTCCTGGGATCAATTGTGATGTATCTTTGATGCAATTATCTGTTTATTGCCCGCGAATATAAATTAAAACAACTTTTAACCAACTTTGTTTTAAAATTATTTTATGTATAAAAAATAAGAAGACCCACAAATGCCCAAAGCATATAAAAAACAATTTATTCAAAAGAATATGATACATAAAATTAATTCTATTTATTTTGGTGTATTTAAGGATGGTTTAGTGTGAGATTCAAATTGTATTCTGTAATCACTTACGACTTGCAATAAGTGTTGCTTTTCTTTAATTTTGTATTGTTATATTAATTTTATCATATTCTGTTGAATAAATTATCTTTTATTAGCTTTGTATCATTTGTGGGTCTGAAGTAGCACTGAAGGGTTAAATAAATAAAAATTAACCAATTTTTTTACATAAATTCTAAATAGTGGTTTCATCGAGTTTTATAGAAAAACTCATTTTCGGTAATTTTAATTTAAAAATATCTTAAAATCCAAAGCTGGCCTTGGCAAACAATGGGTTAACGTTGTCGGATTTATCCCAAATTTTAAGAACGGAAGTTCTACACATTTCGTTTTTATATTTTAAACATCGCATCTAAAAATTCAACAGCACTTACAACATTTTCGATTTTTTTGAATAAATTGCATTTTATTAGCTTGAAGTCTTATGTGACCCCAATACAAAAAGGATTAATGGGGTCATATTATTTTTTTCCGAAACCGTAGGCTATAAAGATAAAATATAACATTTAAAAGTAGATAAGTGATGAATTTTTGATACAAAATATTTAGAAAGAGTACATTTACAGAATATTTTACAAAAATCCCATTTTTCTCGAAATCTGCAAAAAAAAAAGGAAAAAAATTCCAAAAATTCTGGCATAGGGACTTACTTAAAAATTCACACTGTTAATCTGTAATATGTACATAAAAAAACCTTAAAGTGCCGGATCCATTTTTTAAAATTTTGTTTAAGAAAATTTTTTAAAACTTGAAAAAGTAGTTTTCAAAATTTTATCAAAAAAATTTTCCATTTTCGGCCTCAATGCGCAATAGGTTAGCAACGTGGTAATAAAACAATACTTCATATCTGAGTCCTTACAAGTATAGAGACCAAAGAAAAATTATGGCTTTAATCAATTTCTCAAAGTTTAAAAAAATTCCATCAAATTTCATGACCTAGTTTTTTTTTTTGGCACAAAATTGGTCTGGGGCATTTGCTATTTCATGGCGAGGTTTTATTCGATTTTGAAGTTTTATAGCTTTTTGAAAGAATAATTTAATACTTATGCCGAATTATATAACAACTTGTCAGAAAAATTAAACTATAGAACGAAATTTTCGTAAAATCTGAAAAAAAAGTCATATATTCCCTATATAAACACCCCTGAAATTTTCAATCGCGTTGAGGCACGATTAAATGTTTTTTGATTGCCCCAAAACTTTGTATTTGTCAGTTTTTTTGCTATTCGCATATTTCTATGGGGGGGGGGGGGGGTGAGACCGAGAGTTTGAATACTTTTTTTTCCCTCCATATAATTAAGGGCCACCCTAATATCCTATACTTTTGGTCAAAAATGACTGGTGACCACTACGTTAGTATTTTCAAGAAATGGGTTTTGGGCACTTTATACTTCAACAAGGAAATTACTCCAAACAAACGGGCAAGGTCGTATCGAAAAATTGGATTGGCCTGCTCAGAGTATTGACAAATTTTTTTTATATATACGAACAATATTATTTGTTTTTTCATTGCGTGAAAAAATAATTAAATTTACCTACTCTGAAGCGAGCTCCAGATAGCTGCCCATGAGAAAAACTTAGATTTTCCAAATTGAATCCGGCAACACTTAACATTGGCCTTAAATTTAGAATATTATTTGGTAATTTCTGATTTTAGCGATTTTAAATTTAGGCGATTTTAGATAATAAAGACTTTTGATGCTGGCGATTTTTATATGGAAATTTTTGACTTTGAGGATATTTGTCCGAATTCGGTTTTCGCAATTTTTGCATTTAAGACTGTCGCTTTCATAGCGATCTAATGGGTACACAGACCAAAGACCGGCCGACCGTTGACAAGTAAGCATTTTTATATCAAGCTTGCTACAAATAGCATGGTAACTGGGATCGATCCGCGTTGCTGGCCCTAAGAAAACATTTGGTTTTTATATTGCATCTAAATTTTAGTACACATTGTGGGACAAAAGTAAAGCGCGAACTCCCCTGAAAGTTTTAGCAGATATGTGTATATAGGTGCAGTGCCATGCCTCTCCGCCCACAGAGCAAAAACCAAATGTCAAACTTGACAGTATTACCCGCCAGGTTTTGCTCTAGGTTCCCTGAAAATTTCATCCATTTTGAAAGTTCTATCGGAACAGACATATTACACACATACACGATTTTTGGTTTTGTTGATTTTTTATTTTGGCGTTTTTTCGGTTTTGGTGATTTTTATTATTCGCCATATTCGGTTTTGGCGATTTTTGATTATGGCGATTTTTGGCTTTAGCGATTTTTGTTTTTTTTTTTTGCGATTTTTGATTTTTGGCAATTTTTGGTTTAAGCGATTTTTTTGTTTTTGATTTTTGGGATTTTTGGTTTTTTCTATTTTTGATTTTGGAGATTTTTGGTTTTAGTGACTTTTGATTTTGGCGATTTTTGTTATTCATGATTTTCGGTTTTGTTATTCGTGCGATCTTTGTTATTCGCGATTTTCGATATTGGCAATTTTTGTTATTAGCGATTTTCGGTTTTTAGCAATTTTTGATTTTGGCGATTCCGCCATATTATCCACAACTGCTCACAACTACATTGGTATATAATGTACCTACTTGTCAAAAATTTTGAGATTTTGTATGGTGGGTGCCACGCCCATTGGCCCAATACCGGCCATTTTTTCGCAACCCTTCAAATTGGTTTAATATGTACATGTGCATAGTTTCAGAGTTATCCAAATATTATATGTTAAAATTAGATGTTAAAAATTCACTTTATATGGGAGGTGCCACGACCACTTGAAAAATCAAAAAAAAAAAAAATATTGCCTATATGTATTTCCTTCAAGACGATCGGTCCAGTGGTGTAGTCTCCTATAAACCACAAATTCAATGTATTTTGATCATTAAATCTGACCCATGACTTTGTTGACTCACATTTAAGGCTTTCACCATGTCGACTTGTATTGCCGTAAATTAGCTTAGTTGTTCGACATGAGTTTTATTTTCTTGATTTCATGATTTTTATAGTTGTTTTACAACAAACAAATTGCTGTCATAAAATTGTGAATGTCTTGTTATTTGTAAAAAATGTTAATTTCATGTTTTTACAATATTCTACACAAATATACATAAATACATTGTCGTCGTAATTGTACTTCTTTTAACTACAACAACGTCAACCACTTTGTTTTAAGTTGGTTTAATTTTCATATTTTCTTTTGTTTTTTTTTTTTTTTTTTTTTTTTTTTATTTTCATCATAAATGAAAAATTGCAATTATTAAATTATTTGAAATGTGGCACGCGTGCGTGTCATAATTTTATTCCACCCAACTGTTTTTATTTTTTTTATTTTTTATTTTTGCTTTGTAAGAGTCTATAAGGATTTCATTTATGTGTGTATTTTTTAGTTTTGTTTTGATACAACATTAATCTCGTTTATTTTGGTGTAGTTGTAGTGGAAAATATTCACTTTTGTGGGAAATGTAAAATTAAATGTAAACGCGATTACACTTGTCGCTTTTATTTTTAATGCCGACAATATGTAATTGTATGTTTAATATTGCGTGTTTTATTTTTTTGTTTTCTACTATTATTATTTTTTAATGTTTTGTTGTAATAAGGTTAAAGTACGTAATTGCTTGTTGTAATATGACAAATTTGTTTGGTTGTTAGAACAAACAATAATGAACACTATTTAATAGTTGTTTTAAAGTGATAAAATAAATGCTGAATAGCCGTTGAGTTGAAACTTTAAATTATTTCTAATATGATATGTTAGATGATTTGACTTCGCACACTACTTCTGTGTTGGTATATTAACCCAATTTCTACCACAAGAGGTCAAAAGACCATTTTATAATATATTCACTATCGACTAAAATTATTTTCTATATTTTGCATGTATTTTCTTTTTTCCCAAAGTGATCATTTGACCTCGCGTAGTATGAATATTATAGTATTCGCCCATCTCTGAAATATTCCAACGTATTATTGATATGAATATTATGTAAGATATAAAACATACTGATGTGATAAAAAACAATTGATTTCCAGTAATTGAAGAAAATGGCAAAATATTAGTTTTTTTTAATGTTCTGATAACAAAAAATTATTTAAAAAATACAAAAATTTCAGTTGATTGAAACAAAAAAGGATCTTTAAGTTGAACGATTCATATCCTTATTAATTCCCAGGGTATTGACTATCGCAACTAATTGATATCATTGTAAGAATCTGTTTTACCTTGCATTCAGACTGATCATCTTTAGACTACTAATCATCATGATAAACGAGCAATCCTTCATTAATGACTTTGTGCTGATGTATGTAACTACCAAAAATATTTGACCTATACCCATCAGTTATTATACCGATCGACTCAGAATCCTTTTCTCGGTCGATTTAGCGATGTCAGTCCCGTCCGTCCGTCTGTTCGTCCGTCTGTGTGTCCTTGTAAGCTTCGTAATAAAACTGCAGGTCCCAACTATGAGTATATTTTGATGAAATTTACTGTGTGAGATTCTATCGGTCACAGGATGTAAGCTATTGGACAATTCTTAGTCGTAGCCCCCATATGAAGCTGATTCCCGATCTACACTTAAATCTATCAAAAAACAAATTTACAATCTACAGCCAATTCTTCGGAATGCCGATGGGGAATCCTCTATCACCCACCATAGCGGATATAGTATTAGACAGTTTACTTGGCGAAGCAATAACCGAGTTAAAGAAGAAAAATATTAATTTAAAATACATACATAGTGAAATATGTAGATGACATATTAGCTATAGTAAAACGTGACGACAAAGAAGAGATCCTAAATATTCTCAACTCATATCATCCTAAAATTCAGTTCACTACGGAAACTGAGACACATAATAAAATTGCATACTTGGATACATACATATGTATATAGACCCAATAGTCTGATTTAATTTGACTGGTATTCAAAAGAAACATCTTCTGGAAGACTGATGAATTTCAACGCAACACAACCAAAATACCAAATAATAAATACGGCGAAAAATTTAATTTTTAGGGTACTACATATAAGTGACGAGGAATTTCATACCAAAAATATAAAGAAAATCACATCAATATTAATAAATAATAGTTTTCCAATAAAACTTATAAAACAACTAGTTGAAGAAACGCAAAGAAAATTAAAAACCAACATATCTCCAAATAACACTGAAATCAACGACAAAGTTTTTCACAGTGTAAAGTTTATTCCTGGCTTGACGGACAATAAGAATGTTGAAACAACAATAGAAACACAAAACATATGTTTCGCCTACAAACCACACACTACACTCAACTCTATTTTTTCCAAAATTAAAGCGCCTGTTGAAAATCAACAACAAAACAATGTTGTGTACGAAATAGCATGTAAGGGAAACGACGAACAAAAATGTGATCTAATATACATCGGCACAACAAAAAGAAATCTACAAACAAGAGTGAGCGAACACAAAAATGACATTGAGAAACAAAGGCAATCAACAGCCTTGTCAAAACATATGATCAACGAAAAACATGAACCCGACTTCAATAGAATAAGAATACTAGACATAGAAACAAAACATAAAAAACGTTACACAATTGAAAGCTTACGTATACAACAAAAAATAGACAAAACGATGAATCTAAAGGAAGACACAGATAATATAAGTACAAGTTACAGAGTTGCAATAAAATAGAAGGAAAAACTGTGATATTATTTTAAGTTGTGTGTTTAATTTAATTTTAGTATATGTTAAATGTTGTATGTTTTTTGTTTTATGTAAGCAATTTATAATTTAATGTGAAAAAATTAATTGGAAATTGTAAGTTTTAATATATGATGTATACTATTTTTGTATTAATTTAATGTTTTTGAAAAAATTAAATAGACAAACCCCTGAAGATGTCAACAAGAAATTGACGAAACGTTGGGAGAAATATGTAATAAAAGGTTTTTTATTTACATTAATATAATAGGCCCAATTAGCTTAACCAAAATCATATATAATTTAAATAACTTGGTCAAAAAAAAAATAACAAACAAATTTAAGGATAATATCGGAGAGCTTGCCGAAACAAATTTATTTGATTTTACAACAACATCAACAACAGCCTTGCATCAACATCAAAATTGGTACACAATCATGAAAGGTTATTTTAAACACATAGAACTTAAATATAATAAGGAAACACAACGAACAATGAAAGAATATTGCAACGAAACAAAAAAACTAATACAACAACAACATGGACTTAAGTTCATACTTTCATGTAGAAGCTATGGAATAATACCAAAACACACAAAAAATACAACAAGTAAGGTAAAAAATCTTTTTAAATGCAACACAATTAGGGAAAAGCTAGGAAATATCGAAAATAACTTCCACAAAAAAATTTTAAACTTGGAAATTTCACAAATTAAACAAATATAAAACTAATTAAACGGATAATATACAACTTAAATGCGGGCATAAAAAATATGCTAACAGAAGAAGACTACACAAATTTTAACCGTAAACAAATAGAAAGAACAAAGCAAATAACAAAGAGTATAAAAGGAAAACAAATTCAAAAATTACATACACTGAAAGAAAACCATTTCAAATTACACGGCCTTATTTTCAATGAAAGTTGGTTTGAAAATAAAACTACTTTAGAAATTCCAATGGAAAGTAAGTGGATGTTATCCCTGGGAAGAAAATTTGCCTTACCAATCGACAAACACAGTTTTTCACCATTACACGTCATTGCTGATATTGAACAATGCATTCAAGCAATAGATGATAATGAAGATCAAGTTAAAGAAATTGCTAGGACAAAATTAGCAAATAAAATCACATGTTTTAAAAGAAAACTTAAAAATACTCCAAAAGAGAAATTTATTCTCACCATTTTTAACAAAACAAACAAATTCTTGAATAAACACGATGATGTTATTACCATACAAGCAGACAAGGGAAATAAAACGGTATTAATGTATAAAATGGACTACAAGGGCAAAATGGAAAAACTATTAGAAGACAAAAACACATACAGAGCAATAAGAACAGACCCAACCCCAAAACTTCAGAGGGAAAATAATAACATAGTTTCAGAACTTTTTAGAGATGAGTGTATAGATCAATGGCAAAAAAGACAACTATTATGCTCCGCTGCCATCGCCCCAAGAATTTACGGTTTCCCGAAAATTCACAAAATAAATACACCTCTTAGACCCATTGTATCTTCAATGAATGTCCCATGTTATCAACTCTCCAAATATATTGGTCAAGTTTTAAAACACATAATTTCAGATAAATATAATATTAAAAATTCTATGGAACTTAAAAAACAGTTACAACATAAAAATATAGCGGACAATGAAATTCTAATATCTTTTGATGTCGTCTTTATTTACTAACATACCTGTGCATACGGCAATAAAAAACATAATGGGAAAATGGGATACAATAAAGAACATAACTAAAATTTCGAGAGCTAAGTTCTTAAAAATAATAAAATTTTGCCTAATGGATAACAATTATTTTGTTTACGAAAATAAAATCTACAGCCAATTATTCGGAATGCCGATGGGGAATCCTCTATCACCCACCATAGCGGATATAGTATTAGACAGTTTACTTGGCGAAGCAATAACCGAGTTAAAGAAGAAAAATATTAATTTAAAATACATACATAGTGAAATATGTAGATGACATATTAGCTATAGTAAAACGTGACGACAAAGAAGAGATCCTAAATATTCTCAACTCATATCATCTTAAAATTCAGTTCACTACGGAAACTGAGACACATAATAAAATTGCATACTTGGATACATACATATATAGACACAATAGTCTGATTAAATTTGACTGGTATTCAAAAGAAACATCTTCTGGAAGACTGATGAATTTCAACGCAACACAACCAAAATACCAAATAATAAATACGGCGAAAAATTTCATTTTTAGGGTACTACATATAAGTGACGAGGAATTTCATACCAAAAATATATAGAAAATCACATCAATATTAATAAATAATAGTTTTCCAATAAAACTTATAAAACAACTAGTTGAAGAAACGCAAAGAAAATTAAAAACCAACATATCTCCAAATAACACTGAAATCAACGACAAAGTTTTTCTCAGTGTAAAGTTTATTCCTGGCTTGACGGACAATAAGAATATTGAAACAACAATAGAAACACAAAACATATGTTCCGCCTACAAACCACACACTACACTCAACTCTATTTTTTCCAAAATTAAAGCGCCTGTTGAAAAACAACAACAAAACAATGATGTGTACGAAATAGCATGTAAGGGAAACGACGAACAAAAATGTGATCTAATATACATCGGCACAACAAAAAGAAATCTACAAACAAGAGTGAGCGAACACAAAAATGACATTGAGAAACAAAGGCAATCAACAGCCTTGTCAAAACATATGATCAACGAAAAACATGAACCCGACTTCAATAGAATAAGAATACTAGACATAGAAACAAAACATAAAAAACGTTACACAATTGAAAGCTTACGTATACAACAAAAAATAGACAAAACGATGAATCTAAAGGAAGACACAGAAAATATAAGTAAGAGTTACAGAGTTGCAATAAAATAGAAGGAAAAACTGTGATATTATTTTAAGTTGTGTGTTTAATTTAATTTTAGTATATGTTAAATGTTTTATGTTTTATGTTTTTTGTTTTATGTAAGCAATTTATAATTTAATGTGAAAAAATTAATTGGAAATTGTAAGTTTTAATATATGATGTATACTATTTATACCCTATACCACTATGTGGTTTGGGTATAATGACTTTGTGCTGCTGTTTGTAACAACCAAAAATATTTGACCTAGACCCATCTTTAATTATACCGATCGAATCAGAATCATTTTTTGAGTTGATTTAACAATGTCCGTCCGTCCGTCCGTCCGTCCGTCCGTCCGTCCGTCTGTGTGTCCATGTAAAGCTTGTAATCAAACTGCAGGTCGCAAATATGAATATATTTTGATGAAATTTGGTATATAAGCTTTTATCGGCCATGGGATGAACACTATTGAAATTGGTGAGAATCGGTCCATGTTCAGACCTAGCCCCCATACAAATTACCCCTATGAAATCGACATAAATGGCCATAAGGTCCAAATTGTCATATAGATCTTACTCAAATTGGGTTTATATGCGTTCATTACATCCATTAATGAGTAGTCCAAAAATGATCCCTTTGGCCCCATATAGGGCTGCTTCCCGATCTTCACTTAAATCTATTAAAAAACAAAAATATTGCACTGATTCTTCTCAGATTTGGTTTGTATATATTTTTGCAAAATACAAGAGACTTTTCCAAACATGATCAGGATCGGTCCATTTTTGGACCTAGTCCCCATATAGATATAGCATCCGATATGAACTTTTTCATATCTGCAGCCAAAAAAATTAATAAAAATCCCACTCAAATTTGGTTTTTGCTTATTTTCTATGTCCAGTTAGTTGGGCCTAAGAGATAGGATTTCTAAACGCAGGGTATAGGGTATCGTATAGTCGGTCTAGACCGACTATAATTTTCTTACTTGTTTTGTATTAATTTAATGTTTTTGAAAAAATTAAATAGACAAACCTCTGAAGATGTCAACAAGAAATTGACGAAACGTTGGGAGAAATATGTAATAAAAGGTTTTTTATTTACATTAATATAATAGGCCCAATTAGCTTAACCAAAATCATATATAATTTAAATAACTTGGCCAAAAAAAATAACAAACAAACTTAAAAAACAAACATATTGCACGGTTTTTTCTCCATTTTGGTTTGTATATGCTTTTGCAAAAAAAAAACCTTACAAAATATGGTTAGAATCGATTTAGTTTTCGAGCTAGTCCCTATAGAAATATATCATCCGTTATGAACTTTTTCATATTCGAAGAAAGAAAATATAATAACAATACCAATCAAAGTTTGTTTATGCTTAATATCCTATATCAAATTAGTTGGACCTAAGAGATTGGGTCTTTAAATGCATGGTAGAGAATATCGTATCGTCGGTCTAGACCGACTATAATTTTCTTACTTTATATATATATATATAATAATAATGATGGATTAGGAATAAGTTATCGTGTTAATTAATATATTATTTTCTATTATTTACAGGTAAGAATTACATCCACATTTGTTTATATTCTGTTGAGATGCATTCGTAACATTTTAATGCCGCTTATATCAGAAAGGTAAAAATTGTCAAATAACACCGTCCAACAGCATTTTCGGAACATAACGGCAACCCTATAATTCTGAAATTGCATGTTAAATTGATTGTTTTTATAAAATAAATTTACAGTTCAGCTGGTCTGTTTTTTTTTACAATGGGTCAAAATTTTCATTTTGGGTCGAAGGGAGCGTTATACTAAATAAAAAAGTTGTAAGTTAGGTTAGGTTAGGTCAGGTTGGATGGCTCCCCCCGAAGGCAGGTACACTCGAAGGCCATATGGCCATTGAAAGTGCCGGAAGTTAGAGATAGGAAGAAAGATTAAAAAGAAGAGTTTTACAGTGTAAGGGGTATGAAAAATGAAAAAGGAAAAATAGGAACAAGTGCAAAAGACCTCTTTCGTCCGTTATCCGTCCCTCCTGAACCTGACAGATTCCCTCAAGAAGTCCACACGGTCGCCGAGTGTAACGTCTACTATGCAGCGCAGGTTATCGAAGCATCTTTGCCCAAAATATCTAAGGCGCCGCTCTTTCATTTCTGGACATTCACATAGCAAATGTTTCACTGACTCCTCCTCCACATCTATACAGCTGCTACAGAAGTCAGCTCCCGGGATACATATGCGTTCAGCCTTCCGCCCTATTACACAGTGTTCAGTGAGTACTCCTATAAGAAGGCTGTTTGTCCCTTTACCGTTTCGTTCTCCTTGCATTTGGCAAGGGCCATAGGATTTGAGATATTCCGCAAGAGGTCAGTTGCGTCCACCTTGTCCTTAATTAATGCCTCTTGAATCGGATTAGACAGCTCTGATAGAGGGATTCTAATATCAGTGTCCATCGTCCCGCTCAGAGAAACTGAGCCTTTCCGCGCACACTCCGCAGCCAGCTTATTTCCTTTGACCCCACTATGTGCTGGAACCCATATCAGCGTAACGGTGTGCTGCCCGATCCGGTCGAGTGACCTGATACATTCCCTCGCACACTTCGATCTAACTGTCCTCGATTTCAAAGCTTTGAGAGCAGCAAGACTGTCCACGAAAATATTAATGGTTGTTGGATCCATATCCCGTTCCAGAATTAATTTCCTTGCCATGAGAGTTGCGTGAATCTTGGCCTGTACCCTCTTCCATCTTCGAACCGTCGTTTGCGGCTCACTTTTCCCTAGTTGGTATTTGGATCGTAAAATTACCCCCAAAGTTCATCACCGGTGACATATAATCGTATATTTCCCATTTATATGTATCGTTTTCAATTTAATTAAAAGATTTGAATAATTGATTCCTCCTTTTTTGTGAAATACCCAACCGTTATTGAAGGATGCTGCTTTCCGTTGTGAAGTAAATCTGCATTTAAGCTGTGTTTTGAACTGTATTTAAGTAGTCGCCAAGCGGAAGATTCAAGTGGATGTTTTAGATATTTCAGAACCGCTTCAATATTGCAACAATATAAAGGTCTTCTCATTTTTTAAAATAACTTTTCAGATCGGGGTGTCTTTTTCTTGGAAGTGTAACTTTAACATCGGCTTTTATCAAATGTCTGCTTTTCAATCTGAAACGTAATATTTCGGCTTTCTCTTGTGTTAGTACTAAATGCTTTACATAATAATATGATTGTTCCATAAAATTAGGACAATTTTTTAAATCATCAAGAGGCAAGTAATTTATATCTGATAAGTTTTCAACCGCCGTTGTTATTTCTTATTGGCCGAAAATATGTGTGTAGGCGGTCGAGGCACCGGAACAACTTCTCAGCGTAATTTACGCAGAAATAGCATGTATCTGAGTTGTGATCTTCGGGTTCAATCCGTATCACAGGCGTAGAAGATGGTAGAGCTTTAGTTCCGCCTTTGTTCCAGGTCAATAGAGTATTTTGGCAAGTAGTGCATAAAGTTTTTGATATCCAAGTTTCAGATGAAAATCATATTCCAAAGAAAAAGCAACATGGTTCTTCAATTGCAGGGAATATCTTTTGTCTGCTTTGATGGCGCGTTAAATGTCCACAAATAACACAAAATTAATCTATTAATTTGCATGCAGACTCCGTTCACCATGCTTAGTCTCAGCTCAATTGATTTTTTTTATATTTATTATACCCAAACCACTATGTGGTCAGGGTATAATGACTTTGTGCTGATGTTTGTAACTACCTAAAATATTTGCCCTCGACCCATCTTTTATAATACCGATCGATTCAGAATTACTTTCTGAGTCGATTAGCGATGTCCGGCTGTCCTTCCGTCCTTCCGTCTCTGTGTCCATGTAAACTTTGTAATGAAACTACAAGTCGCAAATATGAATATATTGTAATGAAATTTCGAACATAAGCTTCTATTGGCGGC